>CM008281.1:45574285-45677703 GCA_002319775.1 Fagopyrum tataricum
CCGAACTTCGTGTTCTCATCTGTAAGGATGCTTTAGGTTTGACTACCTCTAGAAGGTAGTCAAACCTAAACCGCTTTTCGTTATAAAAAAAAATCCTAAAGCACAAGTTAAGCACTAAAATAGCACAATCACATGTAAATGTTGAAATTAAGCACATAATCATGCTTGCACACAAAACCTCGTTATTATCTTTTTATTAAGTGATTCACTCTAGATTCAACTTATTGTGTGGCATGAGGTCTCCCGAACCTCGCCTCCGTCCCCCTATACCAACAAGAGTGGTACTAATGCATCTGACCGTATACCTGAGTGAACTAGTCGCGGAGAACCTCCCAATATCGTGACATAGCTGAACAATGATTCAATGACCCGTTATACATACACTTGGGTCCAATATAAAGTAATGTCGTCTTAATCAAGCTATAATTATAAATATCCAAGCACACACCACCAAAATAGTACATGCCAATGCAAAGAAAGCTAACTAAGTAAATCCATAAGACTTACCTGGACTCATCGACAATCGGTCATATACGGCAATTCCATACGTGCATACAATATCGACTACCTGTCAACAATGAAGATACCTATCAATACACCATAAACTTCCGGGAACACTCATATGACATTCTTAGGAAACCTAGGAGTGGAAAGCTCTTATTGAACTTTCTAAGTGTTTACTTAACCTTTTACCGACATAAAAAATGTCATACTCAGATTTCTAAAAACATTTAACATGCTTATCTAAAACCATGCACTTTATTGAGCTTCTAAGATATAATAATCCCAATATGTGTGATAAATCTCTTATTGTATTATAGGGACGAAGAACAAACTCTTTTCTCATAAATTCCACCAAGTTAAGCCATGATGCCTCCAAACCTTAAAAATCTCACATTAGTCATTCTCCCGATTATATTCTATGCCAAAATATATTCTATATTCCTTTAATAATTACCAAGAATTCCTAAAGAAAGGTCACAAACACATAACTAAATTACTTACACAAGTTAGCTTCCATTTTCCAACTAGGGTTATAATTCATAAACTTAAAAACATGGTCATTTCCTAACAAAAATAAATTTGGGCTACTTTTAAGTAATTATCCAATTTTGGGCAATTTTCGCAAAATCAGAAGTATGAGTCATAAGCTGTAAATATAAAGTTGGACCATTTCTTGTAATTAT
Organism: Fagopyrum tataricum; assembly: GCA_002319775.1. Taxonomy (NCBI): domain Eukaryota; kingdom Viridiplantae; phylum Streptophyta; class Magnoliopsida; order Caryophyllales; family Polygonaceae; genus Fagopyrum; species Fagopyrum tataricum. The sequence goes on from CM008281.1 coordinate 45,575,473, forward strand.
CTACTCAGGGGTAGATTTTGCAAATCTAAAAGTTTGGGCTATAAATGCAAATACAAAGTATAGGGTGGATTTTTGTAATTATAAAATTCACAAAACCTGATCGGATTTTTTTCCAGCTAAATAAGAAAACATAAACTATTTCCTAGTGTGGCACGAATAAAAACTAATTACGAGAATAGGAAGGCTTTTAGGTTCGGAGCGGACCCGTCGTTCCAACGACGGGTTACATGAATAACGCGTTGTTTCAAACGACGGGTTTCGATTTTTTCAATTATTTTTTTGTTAAAAAGAAACCCGCAGTTTCAAACTGCGAGTTATGTGCAATTTTTTTTTTTTCATTTTCTTATAATGAAAAAACTATTATTTGCACATAACTCAAACTGCGAGTTTCTGCAACAATTATAACAAATATAAAATACACATAACCCGCATTTTGAAACTGTGGGTTTCTTGTTTTAAAAATTAAAAAAATAAAAATATTGAAACCCGTCATTTGAAACAACGGTTATTCGTTTGTCCGCTCTGAGCCTAAAATCCTTCATATTCTCATAATTAGTTTTTATCCATGTCAATACTCGAAAATACTTTACGTTTTCTTATTATTCTAGAAAAAAATCCAACCCGATCTAGGGTTTCTGCAAAGAGCCTGGCGAAGCAAGGTCTTCCAGAGGCAGCAGAGGCACGACGTCCGGCTTAATTCTTGGAGGGTTCGATGGCCGATGAGGGTGGCACAGGAGGAGGAGGCGGCAAACTAGGCGGAGGATGGCTCGCTCGGCTTTGAATATGGTCAAGGTTCCGGCTCGTCTTTTCTGGCGATTTTGACATGGTGGCTAGCGTAGGTTTCGCCTCAAGCCTGCACGATGGGAGATGAAGTAGTATTTGTGTAGACTTGGGCTCGATTGCGGGTTTTTGGTGACGGCGATGTGGGCTAGGGTTTCGTCTTCCGATGGCTCACCTTGGACAGAGAAACGATTGTGGCTTTCTCCGTCGACGGCGACGACGATATCTTCTATTCCACTGTGACTACGACGGTAACTGCGAGTTCCACTCTATTGGAATTGGTGGTTCCGAACTCGAGTAGGAATCGATCGAGGTGTAAAGCTCTTCCTTTGCCATGACTAGTCTGGTGGCGCCGGCTAGTGGATTGTGTATCTGGAAAAGGGGAAAACAAGATAGAGAGGATACTAGGGTCGGAGGAGGAAGAAAGTGCACAGTAACATAGGAAATCGTAAAAACGAGTTTTTGGAAAGGAGTTGTTATACACCCACTAATAATTAATAATCTCACCATTAATTGCAAACTTTTCATTTGGTCTCTCGCACAATAGGTGCGAGAGAGCATTTTTTTTTAAGTAAAAAATTTGGTCTCTCGCACCCTAAGTGCGAGGGAGTTTTTTTTTATTTAAAAAATTAGTCTCTCGCACATAGGGTGGCGAGAGACCAAATGTCTGATTTTTTTTACCGAGACATTTAATACAGGGGTTAGGGAGGTAAATTTAATTTACGGTTAGGAGTTGAAATTTAATGTTCGGGTTAGAGTTTTAGTATAAATAAGAGGTAGATGTTGGAGATGGTAAGAGTAAATTAGAGTGTTTAAGAGAGGAGTGGGAGAGTTGAGAGAATTTGTTCATACGAAACACAATGACTTCAAGTTCATCGGATGAAAGAGGAGATCAATTGTCTACAGTGCATTCAACAATTACGTCTGAGATGAACACTGCTTCCTGTTACGACCAACACCAGCTGAGATCCATCAAGCTTTATATCTAATGAAACCGAATAAAGCGCCTGGTCGGGATGGCCTCCATGCACTATTTTTTCCAGCAATTTTGGCATATAATAGGTGATGATGTGGTTTCTTATGTGTTGGATTGGTGGGATTAATGATTCCGACCTTAAAAATATCAATAGTACAATAATCACGCTCATTCCAAAGGTTCATCGCCCAACAAAGTTGTCTGAGTACCGCCCGATAAGCCTCTGTACGGTCATTTATAAGCTTATTTCAAAGGTGTTGGTAACTCGTCTAAAGCCTTTCCTGGATTCTATTATTTCCGTTTCGCAAAGTGCTTTTGTTGCTGGTCGTCTATCACGGACAATGTTTTAATTGCAATGGAATTGTTCAATCACATGAAGGTAAAGACTACGGGCAAGAGTGAAATTATGGGCTAAAGTTGGATATGAGCAAAGCTTTTGACCGGATGGAATGGTCTTACTTAGGGGCTATCTTGGCTCCAATTGGGATTTGCGAATTTGTTGGTTAGCAAACTAATGAGTTGTGTTCGGGGTGCCTCTTACTCTTTCAAGATAAATGGTTTAATGATGGCCATGTTATTCCTACTAGAGGTCTTCGACAGGGAGATCCTCTATCCCCGATCCTATTTATTTTAGGTGCCGAGGGACTTTCTTCCCTAATCACACGAGCTTGATATTTGCGATCTCTACATGGTGTTACTATATCTCGTACCGCTCCTACTATTACACATTTGTTTCTTTGCGGATGACAGTCTTGTCTTTGCAAGGGCAACCTCACAGGAATGTTCTACAATAACCGATTTACTTGGTCATTATGAAAGAGCTTCCGGTCAACAAATTAACTTGCACAAGAGTGAGGTCTCGTGAAAATAAGAATATCGGTATCTCAGAACAACAATTTCTTGCAGCAACTCTGAATGTTTGTCTCGTTTCTCAGCAAACCAAGTATTTGGGTGTGCCTCTCATTGTCTCTCGTTCAAAAAAGGACAATTTTTTCTTTTATTAAAAAACGAATATGGAAGAAAAGTCCAGGGATGGAAGGAGAAATTGCTTTCACGGCCAGGAAAAAGAAACTCTGATTAAAGCAGTTTTGCAAAGTATTCCAACTTATGTCATGGGTATATATCGTCTCCCAGACTATCTCATTGATGACATCCATTCCTTCCTCGCCCACTTTTGGTGGGGTTCTTCCGATACCACACGAAAGATCCACTGGAGGGTATGTTCTGAGTTATGCTTACCAAAGAGTCATGGGGGACTGGGGTTTCGTGAAATGAAGACTTTCAATCAAGCTTTGCTTGCTAAGAAGAGTTGGAATCTTATATCCCGTCCAAACTCAATTATTCACCAACTTCTCCGTGCCAGGTACTTTCGACATTCCGACTATTTATCTTCAACTCTTGGATTGCGTCCCTAGTTATTCTTGGTCTAGTAATATGGGGAGCAAAGTCACTTTTTATGGAAGGACTAGGATGGAGAGTTGGTACTGGTGTGGATATTCCCATTATTGATGCTTGGGTCCCTTTAGCAAATAGAGTTATGATGCCACCTGATCTCCTACCTGGCGCTTCTCCGGACATCATGGTTTGTGAGTTAATTGATCAAGCATCTAATACTTGGAATGCACAAGTTCTCACTGCCATTTTTCAACCATCATCGGTCTCGGATATTCTACGTATTCCTCTCAGTATCAGACGGCCTGCAGATAAGCGTTTTGGTTTCCATTAGCAATAAGTTTGTTCATGTAAGAGCCTTAGTCTTTGGAGCTAGTTTTGGCCTTATCCACCCCCCGCGGGTTTAGGGAGCCGCCTGTAACACCCCAAATCCGTAGGACTCGAGGTGCTACTGGGCTAGGCTCTCACAATGGATCCTGACCCTAGCCTGACAACAATTTCACTAATCTTACAAAATGACACAGATAGATTAAAACAAAACATGAAACTGATATATATATATATATTATATATATATATATATATATATAATATATATATATTATATATATATATATATATATAAATCTCAAAAGGTTATACAGAGTACTGCTGAGTACAATCAAAACATAACAAAAATTACAAGATCAAAAGGTCCCAAAACCCACGAGGACGACCTAGTGTACGAAGCCCTCAGCAGATCACCCTCTCTGGATCACTCTGCAGTTTTCCTAACCTGCGAGGGATCTACAATACGGTATAAAACCATTAGCTAACCATACATATATATAAGATGAACATAAGCACAATCACATATCAAGAATATTAAACACCTCATCAGGATATCACGCATTTACCCATTTTATAATCTTTATAAATATAGTCCAACACCCAAATCGTATATATAAGGATATCAATATGAATATATGTGACACGAGGAATATAACCCTCGCCTCCCGGTGCTAATGCCAGCTGGAGTGGTGATGCGGTCACCAACCCCGTATACCCGATGGGAGTGGGGAAAGCCCGCCCCATAATCCAGAACTGACCTGCCCGTAGAGAACCTCCAGTCTCCCGGCGGGAATGAAAGGATAGCTGTCACGCCCTACAATGGGCAATCACTAAACATAGGTCGGTAATAACAGTATCACATGCTAGCAAGCATAAACATGCACCACTCATGCAACATCCAATATAGAGATGGCAGCTAAGTAAGTCCTATGAACTTACCTCAGTCTCGGAAGTAATCCCAACTAAGATCAACTCTCAGATACGTCCACTCCAATCTGGAGGATAACACGGCCTATACAATGCATACATATATACATATCAATCTACTATCACACAAAGGGTCACACCTAGACCCAAGGGATCCATAAGGATCATATCCAACTCGTAAACCTCGATAAAACTAACCCTCAAAGCTGTATCCGGCATATCTATATCATACTCATCAACATCCGATACCTAGCATGGTACTAGTTCCCTCATACTAAGAATGGAAAGGAGCTACCCAACTATGGGTAGTCCCGGGACAAGACGCACCTGCGTGATCAAGGGACGCAGGAGCGGAGTAGACAACCCGCAGGCGTGGCAGGGATCAGCCGCAGGCGCGGTGACACGGGACGCAGGCAACGCAGGCAAGGCGCTGACGCTGGCGCTGCGGCACGGCTTCCGTAGGGGCGGCGGTTTCTAGGCGCGGGGGCGGCGTCTGTGCAGAACGTGAACCCGCGGCTTCTCTTTGGCTCTTCACGTGATCAAATCACGTCTTCTCTCATTCAAAACCACACACATACATATACATACACATTCCAACATTAATCTATGATCAATACATCTAATCCTAAGCTAAGGAAGGAAGAATCAAGGAAAGAAAGAAGGAGAAGCAAGAACTCTTACCACCTTTGTGGTCCTAGGCTGCAGGGAGATATCACACACCTCAGTAGCTGGCTTCCAAGCTCAACATACACATCATCTCATCAACCACCACAAAAACCACACAAAACTCTTCCAACTCTTAAGAGAGATCAAGAACAAGATTAAGAAGGGTGAAGGAGATGCAAGAAGGACGTGAGTAACTGAGGAAGAGAAGTGAAGAAGAAACCCTTGAATAGCCAAGGGAAAGAAAGAAGTAAGCAAAGGGTAAAGCACGGGTCAAAGGAGTCAACAAAATCGGTTGCAGCCGCCGGAAACCCGCAGGGGCGGCAGTTATGCCCGCGGGTGCGGAAAGGCCAATCTCGGCCAAAGCCAATCTCGGCTAAGGTCCAATCTCGGTCCGAAAGACTAAGGCTCTTACATCTCACCCCCCTAAAAACAAGTTTCGTCCTGAAACTTGCAAACTCTTGAAACCACTCGGACTCCAAAAGCCGAGGTACACTCTCTCTATAACCTCAAACATAAGCATGGAGGAAAGCATCAACTCCAGCAATAAAACATTATCCAAGGCCTAGAGGAACCATCTCTAGTCAGCTATAAACACATCACAAGGCATAGAGGAATCATATCTCTAGCCGTATCATATCCATAACAGAAAGGCATGGAGGGAGAACATCTCCAGCACTACTATGTCCATCAAGTAGCATGGAGTAAAGATCCATCTCCAGCTAAACCTATCATATCACCATAGCATGGAGGAAAGAACCATCTCCAGCTATAAACAAGAATCATACTAGCACAACAAGATCTAATAAGATCATAATCACATCAAAGCTAGTATGAAAATAAACACATCATAGCATATAAGCATATAAGCACAAGCAGAATTAGAGCAGCGAATCACATTCCATCGAATAAATATAGTTGCTATGACAAGGGAGATAGGGGAGGTCTGCTGGCCGACTGAGAAGCACATACGGAAGGTCCCTTAGTTGGTTGGTTCCTACTCTGGAACTTTCTTTGATTCATCCACCTTGATGCTATATTTCTTTGTCATCCTCATAAGGTCTAAAGCTTGACCTTTCCAAAGATCTTTCTTAGGCACCTCTCACTAGATCTTCGCCCATTTCTTTTGCACCGTTATCGGACCTCATACGGGGAATGCTCGATCTTAAAATCTTAATAGAAGCGCAAGGCTTGAGTTCAGGTTTGTATTCAACCACTGTAGGCGCGATGGGTTTTTCGGACGTATTCTAGGATCAGAAGGAAGCGCTATAATTACTATGACGTGCGTTTCATTCTCTTCATTATTCTCTGTGATTGCTTTTTATGAAGTCGCACATTCACCAAGGTAGTACTAAGACCTACTCGGTGATCCTACTGGTGCATCTAACTCAGCATAGAACTCTGGATAGTTCCTCTGGATACTATCCTCAGTCTTCCATGTAGCCTCATCAGGTCCTCGTCTCGACCACTGTATCCTCAGCATAGGAATGTCCTTCGAACGCAGGCATCTCATACCTCGTTCTAGGACTGCAATAGGGTGCTCAACAAATGTGTGGTCCGACTCAACCACCAAATCATCATAACTCACGATGTGTCTCGGATCTGGTATGTACTCCCTTAGTTGAGACACGTGAAACACAGGGTGAACACCCTCTAATCTCGGAGGCAAGGCTAATCTGTAAGCTACGCTCCCAACCCGATCCAGAATCTCGAACGGTCCGACATATCGGGGGCTCAACTTCCCCTTAATGCCAAATCGTCTAACACCTCGTGTCGGAGACACCCTCAGCCACACATGGGCTCCAACCCTGAACTCTAGAGGTCTACGCCTCCTGTTAGCATAAGACTTCTGACGGCTCTGAGCGGTCAGCATCCTCTCTCTAATCAGTGCTACTCGAGTCATATCATCCTGAATCTGATCAGGTGCTAAACCACTAACACTGCTCTGCTCATCCCAGCATAACAGGGTACGACATCTCTGTCCATACAGTGCCTCATATGGGGCCATCCCAATAGATGCATGCCAGCTGTTGTTGTATGAGAACTCAACAAGTGGGAGATGATGTGTCCACACTTGTCCCCAATCCAACACACAAGCTCGCATCATATCCTCCAGGGTTTGAATGGTCCTCTCTGACTGACCATCTGTATGAGGATGGAACGCAGTCGTGAAGTGCAAACTCGTCCCCAAAGCAGTCTGAATCTGCTGCCAGAATCTCGAGGTAAATCGTCCATCTCTATCTGAGACGATCGTCCTCGGTACACCATGGAGTCTCACTATCTGCCTAGTGTACTCCTCAGCTAATCTGCTCACCGGCCACGTCTCCCTAATAGGAATGAAATGTGTCGTCTTCGTCAATCTGTCCACTATGACCCAAATGGCATCAAAACTCCGGCTCAGCCTCAGCCCAGTCACAAAATCCATGGTGACGTCCTCCCACTTCCTCTGTGGAACAGGAAGGGGATGGAGCTCATCTCCAGGTCTACTATGCTCTATCTTGACCTGTTGGCAGGTCGCACACTGTGCCACAAATCTGGCCACATCGGGCTTCAGCCCTCCTCACCAATATAAACGTCTCAAGTCCTGATACATCTTACTCGTACCTGGATGTACAGAGTAAGGTGTACAGTGAGCCTCTTGTAAAATCCTCTGTCTAAGCTCTGTATCAGCAGGTATACAGACGCGACCGCGGCGTCTCAAAACTCCATCTGCTCCTAGCAGGAACTGTGGTGCCTCATCCCGAGACATCCTATCTCGTATCCTCATCAATACCGGGCAGGTCTCCTGCTTCTGTTGGATCTCGCCCAACAGATTAGGAAGGACCTCTAAAGTACGCAGCTGGGCATCCTCATCAGGAAACTGGATGTTCAACTCTAACCAGATCAGATCTCTCTGCAACTGATGCTGAACTGTCAATCTCGCAATCACCTGCTCTTGAGGCGTCTTCCTGCTTAGGGCGTCGGCGACAACGTTTGCCTTCCTTGGATGATACAGGATCTCTAAATCAAAGTCCTTGATCAACTCGAGCCACCTACGCTGGCGGTTATCCAATTCCCGCTGCGTGAAAATATACTTCAGACTCTTATGGTCTGTGAAGATCTGACATGTAGCACCATACAGGTAATGTCTCCAAATCTTCAGTGCATGAACTACCGCTGCCAACTCCAGATCATGAGTCGGGTAGTTCTCCTCATACGTCTTCAACTGTCGAGACGCATATGCTATCACTCTGCCCCGCTGCATCAATACACATCCCAAGCCTAGCTTGGATGCATCAATGTATACCACGAAATCCTCAGTACCCTCTGGCTGTGCCAAATTAGGAGCAGAAGTCAAACCCCTCTTCAACCCCTCAAAACTCTGCATGCACTGATCACACCACACAAATCTTGTAGTCTTCCTCAGCAAACTCGTCAGTGGACGGGCAATCAAAGAAAATCCCTCCACAAAGCATTTGTAATAACCGGCTAGGCCAAGGAAACTACGTACTTCCTTGACGTTCGTCGGTGTCGTCCAAGCTGCTACTGCCTCTATCTTCGCTGGATCCACCTTGATCCCTTCAGCTGAAACCACATGACCCAGGAATGCTACCTCTGGCATCCAGAACTCACACTTAGAGAACTTAGCATAAAGTTCTCTATCCCGCAAAACCTGCAATACAGTCCTCAGATGTCCTGCATGCTCCTCTCTGCTGTGAGAGTATACCAGAATGTCATCAATGAAAACCACCACAAACTGATCCAGGAAGTGGATGAAGATACTGTTCATTAACTCCATAAAGACGGCTGGGGCATTCGTAAGCCCAAATGGCATCACTACAAACTCATAGTGGCCATATTTGGTCCGGAATGCTGTCCTGTGCACATCCTGCTCCCTCACCCTCAGCTTGTGATACCCGGAACGCAGGTCAATCCTGGAGAACACAATCGCTCCCTGTAGTTGATCTAACAAATCATCAATACGAGGCAGTGGATACTTGTTCTTGATGGTCACCTTGTTCAGCTCTCTGTAATCTATACATAATCTCAGTGATCCGTCCTTCTTCCGTATGAAGAGGACAGGTGCTCCCCATGGGGACACACAAGGTCGAATGAAGCCCTTCTCAGCCAACTCCTCGAATTGCTTCTTCAGCTCCAGCATCTCGACAGGCGCCATCCGGTATGGGGCCTTCGAGATGGGTCTCGTACCAGGCTCTAACTCAATCCCAAAATCCACACTCCTCTGAGGCGGCAAGCTAGACGGCTCAACAAACACATCTGTGAACTCACAAACAACTGGGATGTCCTCTACAGATGGACTCTCCCCCTCCTTCCCGGCATAACACCAGAAGGCCTCGCAACCCTGTGCAATAAATTGGCTGCCCGTATAGCGCTGATAACCGTACCTGTCTTTCCAAGGTCCCAACCTCGGAAAACCTCTATCTGGCCTAACTCGGTAGAGAGGGTAACAATCCTCCTACCTACATCTAGGACTGCAGAATGTCTATCCATCCACTCCATACCTAGGATGACTTCTTCATGCTCTAATGGCATGACAAAGAAGTCAACTAGTAACACACGGGTCCCTACAGGAATGGGACAACCGTGAATCTCACGGGTACCTCTGACCCTACCACCATCAGGTAACCCTATAATAAAGGGCATCCCTTCAACTGTATCTAACCCAAGACGCTCTACACAGGCATCAAAAATAAAAGAGTGCGTAGCACCAGTATCAAATAAAACTCTAACAGGTAAACCATGAATCAGAATGGTACTTGTAGCAGTAGGTGCAGTTGGCTCCTCTGCACTCCTAAGCTCAAAGACTCGACCTTGTGGGCCTCTAGTATCAGTGGTGCCCCCACCACGACCTCTGCCTCTACTCGGCCCAAGAGCAGATCCCTGAGTCGTAGGGCGATCTGGGACTCTCTGTTGTCCCTGTATATGCTGCTGCTGCTGAGGTGGCCTCTGCCCACCTCCCGCTACACTGGCAGGAGAAGAACCCTGCTGAGATGCAGCTCCGCCCTAGCGGCAGTAAACGGCTCTATGGCCCTATTGACCACAGGTAAAACACGTCACCAATGGCCTCGTACACTCGGGCTTCAGATGCCTTGGATCTCCACATTTAAAACACTATCGTCCCATCTCTGTAGCTGGTGCAGATACAGAACGATCCTGACGTCTCTGACTACCCCCAACACTAGCAGCTCCAACAGTACCACTGGCCTGCCCCGTACACTGTCTCGTCTCAGACCTTCCGGCCTGAGAAGCTCTCCTCTGTCCAACCCTCTCTCTCTCATAATCTACAGCTCTGTCCTGATAGTCCATCAAGGACTCACAGTGAAAACCTGCCATGTAGGCTCGGGTACCATCCCTCAATCGTCGTGAGAACAGATAAACATGTTGATCAACAGGAGGTGCAGCTGGACCCAATAAAGTCAGCTCCTCCTGAAATCTCTTGATGGCCTCTGAAACTGGCACATCCTCAAATCCGGCCTCAACAAAATCACGCGGTATCTCCTTCCTCGGTGAGGCAGGGCAGAAACGCTCTCGGATCAAGGTCCTCATCTGGTCATAGCTGGTAACCTGACCCCGTACTGACCTCCACCAGTGTTGTGCCAGCTCTCTGAACAGAGTCTGCACCAACTCGATCTGCCTATCAGCTGGACAGCGAATAGACTCCAGAGCTGAGTCTACATGCCCGATCCAAAGCTCAACCAACAACCCCACCTTCCCAGTGAAAGGGGGTACACCCATATGATGGAATGCCTTCAACCAGGTATCTGGTCTAGGCCCTCTATACTCCTCCGGTGCTCTGGCAATCTCAGCAGCAAGTACCTGTACAGCTGGTACCTGAGTAACGGTGTGGGACCTCTCAGATGGTCCCCTCATGTGCCTGTAAGTCTGGGGCACGGCCTACCGGCTCTAGCAGCCTCCTCAACACGTCTGATATAAGCCTGAAACTCTGATCTACCCATAGAGACACGATCAGACTCACCAGACTGGGCTCTCTGTGCCCCCTGTACCTCAGCTGCCCCGTTCCCAAACTCAGAAACGGTGCTCTCAGAAACCTCCTCGTGAATCTCTCCTGCTTCCTGGGAAACATAAGCAGGTATCCTACCTCGTCCTCGGCCTAGAGGGGGTCTACCTCTACCTCTACCTCTACCTCGCCCAACTGCAGGTAAGGCTCTAGTCTAAACCATCTGCAGAGGACGTAAACCTAGCTTAGAAGGCTATATATATGCCATATGTATGTATCAAATCAATCACAACAGAATATCTATATATATGTGTACTGTCGAGATCTTCAAAGGGGTGATGGCTCACGTACACGATAACCCAAAACATTTGTACTCATTTTAAAACCAAAACCTTTTGAAAAGTCAGACCCCTTTTCGGGTTCTGTTTATTTATCTATTAGAACTTTATTGCAGATTACTAGTGCCATTGTTGTCAACTTGGGCTCTAATACCAACTTTGTAACACCCCAAATCCGTAAGACTCGGAGTGCTACTGGGCTAGGATCTCACAATGGATCCTGGCCCTAACCTGACAACAACCTCACTGAATCTTACAACAAGGCACCAACATATTAAAACAAAACATAAAACTGATATATAAATATCAAAAGGTTTATACAGTACTGTTGAGTACAATCAAAACAGGAATCCGTACAATATAGATAATCTCAAAAACCCCACGAATATGCCCCGTGTACGGAACCCTCAGCAGATCACCCCTCCGGATCACTCCGCAGCTCTCCTAACCTGCGAGGGATCTACAACACGGTATGAAACCGTTAGCTAACTATACACATATATAAGAAGATGCTAAAGCACAAACACACCTCAAAAATGATAAACACTTCAGCATGATATCAAACATTTACCCGGTTTATTATCTTTAATAAGTTGAATCATTCAATCGTATAAATAGATACATATATAAAGATAGGTGACACGAGGAATATAATCCCCGCCTCTGAGTACTCTAACCAGCTGGGGTAGTATTAGCACACCTCCCGTGTACCCTGTGGGAATGGTGAGGGGCCTTCCTTTATACCAGATTTGGCCTGACTACAGAGAACCTCCCAGACTCCACTACGGGATGAAAGGGAAAGGTTATCACAACCACTACAATGGGCGTTCAATATAACATAGGTCGGTGACCAAATAATAACACATGCTATAAAGCACATAACACACACCACTCAAGCATACATCCAATATAAGGATAGTAGCTAAGTAAGTCCTATGGACTTACCTCGATCTCAGGAGTATCTCGCTACAAACCACTCTCAGAAACGTCTACTCCAAACTGGAGGACAACACAGCCTATACAAGACACACATATATATATATCACAATCCTATCACACAAAGGGTCACACCTAGACCCAAGGGATCCATAAAGGATCATATCCAACTCATAACCTCAAGGCCGTAACCGGCATATCTATATCATACTCATCATAAACCAATACCTAGCATGATACTAGTTCCCTCATACTAGAAAGGAAAGGAACTACCTAATTATAGGTAGCCCGGGACAAAATGCACCTGCGTGATCTAAGGACGCAGGGGCAAAATGCAGGCAACCGCAGGCGCGGTGACGCTCAGCCGCGGGGGCGGTGACAAGGATTGTTGGCAACGCAGGCACGGTGCTGGCATGACGCAGGCGCTGCAGCACGTCTTCCGCAGGGGCGATGACTTCTGGCCGCGGGGGCGGCGACAGTGCAGAATGAAAACTCGCGGCCTCTCTTTGGCTCTTCACGTGATCAAATCACGTCTACTCTCTTCCAAACTCACATACATACACACACATTCATATTCCAACATCACTCTATGATTCATTCATCTAATCCTAAGCTAAGGAAGGAAGAACAAGAAAGAAGGAAGAAAGGAGAAGCAAGATGCTCACCTCAACTGCTGGAATCACCCAAGGGAAGCACAACACACTCTCAGCTGGCATCACAAGCTCAGCAAACATACATAGGAACAATCTCAGCAAAGCCACACCACAACTCCTTTGCAAACTTTAAGAGAACTCACACACAAGATCAAGGAGATGAAGGAAGAAGCAAGAAGGACGTAAGGTTGGGGAAAGGAATGGAAACCCTTGCTCACGAGCCACAAAAGAGGCTTAAGAAGAAAGGAAAGGAGAAGGTAAAGCATGGTCAAAGAGTCAACAAAACCGGTTGCAGCCGCCGGAAACCGCAGGGGCGGTTCCTTGAGCCGCAGGGGCGGGAACCTGCAGGGGCGGCGGTCAAGCCCGCGGGTGCGGAAAGACCAATCTCGGGCCAAAGCCAATCTCGGCTATGGTCCGATCTCGGTCCGAAAGGAAAGGGCTCTTACATCTCACCCCCCTAAAAACAAGTTTCGTCCCGAAACTTGCAAGATCCTAAAACCACTCGGACTCAGAAACATACCTAAAACCCGGAGTTGTCCTAAAATCAACAACATATAAAAAACCATTAGCTAGCGTCCCAAAGTTAGAGTCGGAACTCCAGAATCAGATCAAGATTGTATGCTTCATATGAGGAACGTCAAATTAAAATTACTAAAATAGCAGTCAAATCTACCACCTATAAATATTATATTTAAGTCTAAGTCAAACAAATAATGTATAGGCCACACTTCATCAAGTCATGCTAACTAACTTCCTAACATTAATGCACTATGACGTCACCACCAAATAACATGCCAACAAGTAGTCTAAGCATAGTAACGATGAGAAATGTATATATAATAATCCACTAAACATGTAATGCTTATGATGACAATAATTATGATGATATGCGATGCAATGCAATGCAATGAATATATCATCTCTCAACTCTCGGCAACGCAAGATAACGCAACGCTCTCAAGTCCACATGTGCCCCTCCGGCGTACTAATGGTTACGAAGATCTATCATCACGTATCCCATTTTATATATAATCTTCTTTCCCCGGCTCGGTTCCTACTAGGACACCGTCCAAAACATGTATGCACGTTTTTATATATGGAAGGGGCTCCCACCACGTCGCACAATCATGCCTGGGACATCACTCCCTCATCGAGGTCACCATGCCCATGACCGTACTGGTGGTTGCCAATTGTAAAATACTTTTAAATCATAAGTAATTTAGTTTATAAAACAATCTCCAAAAACAAGAAAGTCCAACTACACTCACATGCAACACGCCCTACCTATAACACGGTCTTTCAACATCATTCATCAGCAAAACCAATTTCCAACACATCATCAAGCCAACTATCACATTATCATTACCCAACACCATCTTCCACTAAACTACTTATCTCAAAACTCAGAACCCAAAACATTTTCGCCCCCAAACCATCAATAACGTCTACCCATACACATCTCATGAGGATACTTATCAAATCACTAGCTCAAACCTAATAAAACTCTTATTAGTTGCTCTCCTTAAAAGATCATATGTCACTCCCTACTTAGGATACCACAACTATCAGATACATATATCACTTAGGTGCATATAATACACATTCTAAGCTCCTTCAACTCTCATTACTATAAGACAACCATTCAATCACATAACTTATCACCATCCTCACCCTATCATATTTCTTTCCATCACATGCAACCATTAACTTATATCGTCCTCCATAATCATCAACATCTCTTATCATCCATACATACATTCATGTGTTTCACCATCCCTACTATCACAAATACCATCATCTCTAAAATACTTATAATAACCACATCTTCATAATCTCATCGCTATCGGTAATACTTTCCATAATCATTTCCTATCAATCCCTAAAATTATTCCTAGACACTATCGTCATTATATCAACGTCTCCAAACACTCAAGATAACAATTTAATGAAAATCATCTAAAATATAAAATAAAAAAGGTATAATCTATAAAATATGTTCTACTCACAATCAACAACAAATATAATCTGAAACAGGACGGCATCTAAGTAAGTCGGTATGACTTACCTCCAAAGACGAGTCTCATAATCACCATAATAACTACCCGAGATGATTCACCATCATTCAATTACCTAATATCGCACATATCATATAATCTATCATCAATCAGCTCAAACAACCACAAACAAGTTCTAGATAATGGATTCCGAGTAAGGTTTAAGAGACCTTACCTATCAAAGGCCAAATGTCGCGTGTCAATGTTAACACAAGTATCTTTTCGTATCCGAAAGTGCCTCCAAGATGTACAAAACCTAAACAAGTTAACTACACAAGTTTTAGTTCCATTCACCAAAACTTGGGCCATAAATCATAATTATATAAAATATAAGCCATTTCCCGTGTATAAATTTGGGTCAAAATCTTAGTTAAACTCATTGGGGCAAAAAGTGAACATCCAAAAGTCTGGGCCTTTTCTACAAATAGAAACATGGGTCATATTCTGCAAATATCCTGTTTGGGGTAAAACTGACAATTTTCAAAAACATGGGCATCTAACGTAAATAAGAAATATGGGTTCTTTTGTGTAATTTACCCAAATTTGACCCATTCCCGATCTAGGGTTTGCATATGGCAGGGCGGCGGTTCTGTTCCCGGCGGTCGGCGGCTACCGAGGAGTTCGTTGCAGTCGGCGGTGGTAACTATGGAGGCAGGCGGCGGCAGATCCGGAAAGGAAGGCGGTGGACTGCAGGCTCTCCTCCCAACGGCGTTCTCCTCGACCGGTTCTCTTTTGGCGCGACGGCGGCACCTGATTGACGATGGCGAGCTCGGTGTCTATCGAGGACAACGAGGTGGTGGCGTGACGACGTCTTTCCCGGCAGAGACGAGGAAGGTGGAGACCTAGGCGCAAAAATCTGGGCGGCGGAGATGCGGATCTTGGCAGCGCGAGAGAAAGAGGGTTCGGGAGGTTCAGATCTGGTGAGGGCGGCAATGGCACAGCGTGGCGGCGGCTCTACTTCTCGAACCTGGTGATGCAGCGACAAAGGTGATAAGGGTTGATTCCCGGTGGTCATATGTGGCGAACGGAAGGCCGTCAACAGGTTATCCTCTCGGTCTTGGGCTCGGGAAATTGGCTTCCAACGATCTGACGGT
This sequence comes from Fagopyrum tataricum, assembly GCA_002319775.1. Taxonomy (NCBI): domain Eukaryota; kingdom Viridiplantae; phylum Streptophyta; class Magnoliopsida; order Caryophyllales; family Polygonaceae; genus Fagopyrum; species Fagopyrum tataricum. Next base: position 45,591,575 of record CM008281.1, read on the forward strand.
GGCTCAAGGGTGGTGGTGGAAGCGCCAAGATCTGACTCGGGGAAGGCAGAGACTCGGGTGGCAAAGTGGAAGACGACGGGTGCTGGCGGCTTTGGCTTGCCCTCTCCGGTTTGGTTCCAGTCTCGGATTAGGGTTTTCCGGTTCGAGGGGGCTTCAACGGTGGTGGTGAATAGTAATTCCGGAAAGGAGTGAAAAGAAGTAGACGGAGGTGAGGGTTTAGGAGGGTAGGGTATCATTTCGGGAAGATGATGAATAGTACCCAAAATTTGTATTTACGCTTAACGAAATTTTCTAATTTCACATTTAACGGAAAACTTTATATATTTATACTTTAACATTTTCAATCGGATTGTCCTCGATTTATCGATAACTTAACTCACTCGATTTAACCCAAATTAAATCGACAATGAAATTTATGAAACCCGGTTATTACATTTCACATTACCAAAACATTTCACAATAATCATCCGCTAATTAATAACTATATTATCATTAAAAAATTTAAATAAATAAATTATAAGTCATGATTAAATATTACAAGAATTTAATTTATCGGGAATTAAAGTTAACGAAACGAAAAGTAGTTACGGAACTCAACGCAAGTGAATCGGATTGAAAAAGGGCACTCGGCGCTAATGCTCCACCTTGGCACAATAGGTCGCAAGTTCAAGGGCTCTTCTAGCAAAATGATAGGTAAGGAGTTGCTCCTTTTCTTGGTTCCAGAAGTCTCAGGATCGACCCCGGGCGGCAACATTTCACGCAGCAAATCCCAAATGCAAAGGAGGCTCCTGAATGTCGTTCGTCGTGGGTTCGAGTTTACCCTCTGCATAACTCATAACACACTCATCTCCTTAATTCAACTCTCCCTGTACAGCCGAAGGTGAGGTTCATGGGTGCTGCTCATGGATGTGGCGACCTGTGGTGGTTAGCCGGCGGCTAACTTCTCCGGCAATAGTTTCCCACCGGTGGATGTAGGCTCTCTCCACGCCGGCGGTCTCCGAGTTCCTGCTGGAGTTGCTAAGGCTCGAGTTACCGGTCGTTGGTGGAGAAAGGAAGAGGTGCAAGTGCAGGGGACAAGGTGGTTCGACAGCAGCAGGGGAGGAGGGCGGGTTGGTGTCTGACGGTGGTGGCTGTGCGCCGGGAATGACGACGAAGGTTTCAGGTGGGTTGCCGGGTTTGAGTCGTGATGGTATCGAGGCTGTAGGTCGGGAGAGGGGAAGAGGGGTTGCATAGGCCGGTTGGTGGTAGTCCATTAGCGGAAATCGGAGGCCAGGGGTGCAGCGGAGTTGGGGAGATGAAAGAATGCCGTTTCCGATCGAGAAAGATAGCGCTGTGTGAGGAAGCTAGGAAGGTGGCGGCGTTGCAGGTCGGGGTTTCGGTGGTGTTCGGGACTGAGTAGGGAGGCAAGCGAGGGAGGTCCGTGAGAGAGGCTTCCCAACTTACTGCAGACAACTTTCCAATGTGGAAGGGCCTTCTCAAACCCTACCTCATTGCTACCCAACTCTTGGGTTATGCCGAGGGAACAATCCCTCCTCCTGATCTAACAGATTCCTAATCTTTTCAAGCTTGGCTTTCAAAAGATCAGCTTGTAGTGGCTATACTTTTCTCTTCCCTCACTCAGAGTGTCATGGCTCAAGTTCTTGACTACACTACGTCAGCCCATATCTGGAATCAGGTTCATGATCTCTTTGCAGCAACTTCAAATGCCAAAATTGTTCAGTCTCGCTTGAAACTGGCCTCCTTAAAGAAGGGAGGGGACTCCATTTCAACCTACTACAACAAAGCTCAAAGTCTAGTGAGCAACATCAAAGCAACAGGACAATCGCTACCTGATACAGAGTTTGTCACCTATCTTCTAGCAGGTCTTGGTTCCGAATACGACTCAGTCATTACATCGTTAACCACACTCCCTGCATTTCTAGTATCTTCTTCATATTCCTTCACTAACGAAAAATCTTCTCTTTGTCAACCAGTTTTGCATCGATAACAATGTATTTTTTGAGTTTCATTCTAACTACTTTCTGGTTAAACATTCACAGACACAAGCTCTTCTTCTCAAGGGTATCGTTAAAGATGGCTTGTATGTCCTCCCTGGTTCGACAGATCCTCCGCCGGAATTACACTCTACCACCCTGTTTAGCCAACCCGATAGTGTGTGGCATCAACGTCTGAGTCACCCCTCACGCCGAGTTACAGACTCCATTCTTCTTTTGTTAGATGTTGCTAAACCTAAAGCCCAACGGGCTACTTTTCCTTGTACGTCCTGTAGTTGGGCCAAAACACATGCCTTACCTCACCCCCAAGCCCAACTCTACCCATGTTTTACAGCTTCTCTTTTGTGATGTCTGGGGCCCGGCCCATGAAACCTCGTTTTAATGGAAATCGGTATTATTGTGTCTATTGTGGACGGTTTTAGCAAATTTTTGTGGTTATTTCCGTGCAAATTAAAATCCGATGTACCTATTATTCTACAAAACTTCATCAAACTTGTCTCTAACTTTTTCTCTCAAAAAGTCATCTCGATTCAAACCGCCAATGGAACCGAATTCAAACCCCTAATATCCTTATTCCATAAATTGAGTATTTCTCATCGGCTCACTTGCCCCTATTCACATCAACAAAATGAAAGTATTGAAAGTCGTCATAGATGCATAATTGACATGGGTCTCACCCTCCTCCGTCATGCCTCTATACCTCTAACCTTTTGGGATTATGCTTTTGAAACTTCGGTTTATTTACAAAATCGACTCGCATCTCCTATCACACACTCAAAAAGTCCCTTTGAAATCCTCTTTCATCATTCTCCTCACTATAAGTCCCTAAAGGTTTTTGGATGTATTTGTTTTCCCAACCTTAGACCATACAATAAACACAAACTTTCGTTCCGCTCGTCTCCCTCTATCTTTCTTGGCTATAACTCATCTCGCAAAGGATACATCTGTCTCGATTTTGAAAACAATCGAGTCTATATATCTCGTGATGTTATATTTCATGAGAATATTTTCCCATACAATATTTCTCATTTTATCTACCTCGTACTCTACTCTACCAAATGAAAATAAATTTCTGCACCTCCCTCTTCCCACTTCTCACTCAGATATTTTTAGCTTGGGCCCATCTCAGACAGGCCCAACAACAGCTTCCTCTAGCTTGGGCCCTAACTCAGATTTACCTAATCCACCTTCACCAAATACTAATCCAACTCATCTCACTTTGTCCGATGATGAAGCCGTTACCTCCTCTGCTTCTTCACCCACATCTGAAATCCCCAACTTACAACCCACCCACCCTATGGTTACACGCTCCAAAGCAAATATCACTAAACCAATCGTTCGAACTGATGGCACAGTCCCTTGGCCGCCTCAGTGTTGCACCTCTCAAAATATCCCAAAAGAACCCACATGCTTCTCTCAAGCATCTCGCTACCCAGAATGGAGAACAACGATGAAAACTGAGTTCAAAGCCCTCCTAAACACAAAAATATGGACACTGGTTCCTCCAACTTCCTCTTTCAATGTATTAGGAGTCAAGTGGGTATTTAAGACTAAACGAAATTCTGATGGCACTTTGGAGCGTAGAAAAGCGAGATTGGTCGTCAAGGGTTATCATCAATTGTCTGGCATAGATTTCAATGAAACTTTTAGCTCTGTAGCCAAACCTTCCACCATTTGCCTACTCCTCTCCCTAGCAGCAATGTACCAGTGGTCTGTCAATCAATTGGACATCCAAAATGCGTTTTTACATGGTACCCTTGAAGAGGATGTCTATGTCACACAACCTCCAGGTTTTGTTAACTCTGAATTTCCTTCTTACATTTGTAAACTTCATAAATCCCTCTGTGGTTTGAAACAAGCTCCCCGAGCTTAGTTCTCTCGCCTGAGTGACGCCTTGATCACTATGGGGTTCAGTTCCTCTATTTCTGATTCCTCTCTGTTTATCTATCGCCAAGGGAAGCAATCTGTTTTTGTGCTGGTTTATGTTGATGATTTGTTGGTGATTGCTTCTGATAAGTCTCTTGCATCTAAGTTTGTTGCCTCCCTATCTAATCAATTTCTTGTAAAAGATCTAGGTCCTGTACACTACTTCCTGGGTCTTGAAATCAAGCGCTCTGCAGAGGGGTTTTCTATTTGTCAATCCAAACATATACGAGAGATAATTCATAGAGCAGGAATGATGTCTTCCAAACCAGTAGCAACACCAATGGCATCTCATTTCGATGCTTCTGCTGCGTCTGAGCCTTTTGAAGATTCCCAAAAATATAGAAGTATAGCCGGCAACTTACAATATCTAGCTTTTACACGCCTAGATATATCGTTTGTTGTGAATAGAATATGCCAATTCATGCATAATCCAACACAAAATCACTGGCAAGCAGTGAAGCGCCTTCTACGCTATCTTAATGCCACCAAAGATCTTCAATTCATGATTTCTTCACAGCCACAACACACAATTTCAACCTTCACTGATGCTGATTGGGGGAGTGACAAGGTTGACAGACGATCAGTGAGTGCTTACTGTATATTTCATGGCTCAAACCTCATTTCATGGTCTTCAAAGAAGCAACCAACGATTGCTCGATCCACAATAGAAGCTGAGTATCGAGCTCTAGTCATTGGCACTTGTGAAACCATATGGCTACAATCTGTCCTAAAAGAACTTCAGATTCATCTTCCAAGTCCATCCACTCTATGGTGTGACAATATTGGTGCCACATATCTTGCTGTAAATCCTATTCTTCATCACAAGATCAAACACTTATCTTTGGATTACCACTTTGTTCGGGAACGAGTACAATCAAAGTCTCTTCAGGTGGCCTTCATCTCCTCCCAAGATCAACTTGCAGACCTTCTCACAAAGCCTCTGTCAACTTCTAGATTTTGTTCTCTTCGATCCAACCTTTGCCTCAGACAGCTTGGATCGAGGGGGGCATAATAGCACAAATAACACCTAGTGTCATCTTCTAGAATATTCATGTATCAAAGAGCCTCTCAATATGATTGTGACACTTCTCACAAGATCCTAACATATAGTACAATCTATACTAGGATATATACATCGTGTAATGGCACTGTTGATAGTGGACAGAAATACAAATCTTTTCCCTCACCTCTGCATATTCTGTTACTCTGTTAGTGTCCAGTGTTGAAGGGAGAAATGGGGGGCTTTAATTCTCGGTAAAGCCTCTTCAATGGCGTCGTTATTGCCACATTCAACCCCGTCGGCCGTTACGAGTGTAAAAGCAGGTGGCATAGGAGAAGCGTCTCTGGGCTGTGCGGTTTGACAGGGGAGTGGGCTGGCCGTGATCTGGGAGAGATGGGCCAGTTGGGCCGAAAAAAATAGGGAAGCAGATTGGCCCAAGATGGTGAAGGAGGAACGTGTCCGAAGCTGAAGCGACCAAGGTCAACCGGTTCACGTATTTCGGGTTAGCTCTGACCCAAAAAATGGGTTTGGTTCGAGCTAGCTACATGATCGGGTTCACATCCGTTTGGATTATTTATACGTATTCAAGTTTAATAAATTAAAATTTTACTAGATTAAATGTTAAAATAACAAGGAAAATTCTTAAAATTCTAATAAAAGATTATTATTGAGACCAACTTATAAAAATATATATCTTACAATGAAATCAACTTATAATAAAAAATTATTATAAACATTTGTTCATTTAAATGAGATTAACTTCTAATCAAAGATTATTATTTACACCATCTTATAAAATCTATATCTTACAATGAGATCAACTTATATTAAACAAATTATTATGGATATTTTTTCATTTAAATGAGACCAACTTATAATAACATTTTATTATTGAAACCAACTTATAATCATATTTATAAAAATCAATATCTTAAAACGAGACCAACTTATAAGTAAAGATTATTATGACATTTATTCATTTCAATGAGACCAATTTCTAATAAAAAAATTATTATCAAGACTAACTTATAATCATATTTATAAAAATCTATCTCTTAAAATGAGACCAACTTATAATATAAGATTATTATGAACATTTGTTCATTTAAATGAGCCCAATTTCTGACAAAATATTATTATTGAGACCAACTTATAATCGTAGTTATAAAAAATATATTACAATGAGATCTATTTATAATAAAAATTATTATGAATACTTATTCCGAAAGTTATGAATATGTGTTTATGTACAAAGTTGTATATATTATAGATGTATATATGTTTAGTTAAATTAAATGAGATCAATGCAACTATGTGAGTGCATGTAAAGTCATAAACAAATAAACATTATCAATTCATTACTTTACCTAACTTAAATATTTTACCATGTAATATTGTTATATATGTCAAATATAAAATATTAAACAATATTGTATACTGATATAAAGTAACTAAGTATGCATAAGTTTATAAAGTTGTAACAAATTAACATTATTAATTTATTACTTTGCTTAACTAAAATATTTTTTATTTAATATATTTTAAAATGTAAATAGTAGTACATAATTGTAATATACGAAATATATAGTGATCCGGGATGATCCGCGGATATCCGGTAATCCGTAAGTATCCGGATATCCACGGATATCCTTTTTCTTTCTTTCTTTTCTTAAAAAAATTAATTTTTATCCGGGTATCCGCGAATATTCGAATGCCTAAAATCCGATCCGGTAATATGGAAAAAAAAATTCCAGATCGGATCGGATTTGGACCGGATCAAAACGGGTACTAAATATCGGGGTTTTTGGATCGTGTCAACGGATTTTTGGACAGGATCGATGGATCAGATTAGTTTTGCCCACGTCTATACGCGTAATTCTGACCTAAGTCCGGACAAATTGAATTGGGTTAGAGGTAACAAACTCAGGAGTCCATCGCTTTATGATCAAACATCGTCCAAATACTGTCATGGACTACCTCTGAGCACCATCAACAATTCTGATTCATTTATGAACCTAGCTATATAGTAAGTGTTGTTGAGATCAATCAATTGCACATTTTCTCAAGTTTCCAAAGGTTCTTCATATGCCGTCCCGTGACCGGAGAAGTCACCAGAAAGATAAGAAGTTTAAAAATAATGGAGTGCAACTAACGTGATTCTAAAAAACCCGATAATTCCGGAGCCACTGTAATCACAAGGTCACCATCAGGACCAACCGGAAATTTACCACGACTTGGTAATTAAGACGTTCAATATTGATGTCCACTTTTGTAGTAGACACAAGACCACCATCACTAATGATATCCTTCCATGTTCGTGTACTTAACACAGGGGGAGTCAAGGGCATAACACCCTCCGAGGCCATCACAAGGCTACCCGGCGAAGTGCCTTGCCCTGCCGAAGTTCCACCAACAACGATTGAAAAAGAATTTTTAATTGGCTCCATCTGCGCGGCCACCCCCGCTCCAGAACCAACAATATCAGGGTCACCGACACCGATCACCACAACCGGCAGCGGAGTATCAACCTCCATAACCGAAGATCCACTGAGAAAACAAGATGTAGAAGCAAAGGAATAAATGTTACAAATCACGATTAGAGTTTGTCGGAAGAGATTTTTTTTAAATATTTTTTTTGGATTTTCATAGGGATGATTAGAATATATTGAATTCAAAAAGTAAAAATAATATAATCTAGTTTATAATGTTAATTATTTTATGGTTACGGTTTAAAAATAAACCAAAGAAAGTATGGGGTTCATCTTTCCCCATTTTGGTAAGTTGAGCTGCGAGTTTGAAAGGCTGGCGTGGCGGGTGAAGGGCCACAACCCACAAGAGTGATTTATGTCCGGCAAATAATTAGGGCTTCCCGCTTTACCAAAATTGAAAATTTGGATCTTCTCCCCAAAACCTAATTCTGCCAAATTCATGGCGTCCTTCGCTACTCAAACACCCAAACCCACCTAGATCTATCATACACCTTTCCACCTTTTCCCTCCAAATTCTGATAAATACTTTGAATCTCCTTCCTCACTTTCCGACAGATCTATTCTCTACCTCAACATCACGGGTTAGTAATTTTCACTTCACTGACGCGTGCCTTTTCTTCCCGATCCCCAATTTTAATGTCCCAGCATCTAGGCTTCATCTTTAAGTTCGTTGGTTTCATCTATTTTAGCTGTATTTAATCTGTCAATATTACCTTTGAACATCTGCTGAGTTTTGACGTGGCATGTGATGTGCAGATCCGATGGATTTGTTGATTTAATCCCTGCTGTTCAAACTCGTTTGCGATTATTTTTTTTGAAATTCAAGACTGCTAGTTGCTAATTGAAGCATGACTAGGGATAGCCCTGGTAGGTCAAGCAAACCCAGAGCTGCGCTGGGTGAATTGACCAACCAGCTTGGGAGAAGGGGTTTCTCATTGATTACTCGCAGTCCTTCTAAATCTGGGCCAGGGAATGTTAAAATCGTCAACAAGGAGAATTGTTCTCAGTTGGGAAAGCGGATTTCTCCAGACAGTAAGGATTCGGGATCAGAAATTTCAGGTACCAAACGCCCTAAAATTGCAAATTCTGATAACTCCTTGCCGTTGTTGAAGGGAGGCAAGACTTACCGATTGCATTCTCTTGGTAATGCCGAGTCTGTGTTAGAGTCCAACCTTAAAACCGGGAAAGAGTTGGTCTCTGTGGAAGGTGGTGTGGGTGTGTCAGGTAGTAGTTGCAACGTTTCTCAGTCTTCGTCTGAGAGCTCCTCTAAAAACCATATTGAGATTGGTGGGAACAGTCAAGATCCAGAAGAGCCTGCTCTTGAACCATTAGGTTCACAAATAGGAAGTACTGAGTGTAAGGATTCTGGTTTTAGTACTATTCCATCTACTGAATGCCCACCATTTGTGGGTTCAGGTTTTACCAAGTTGCAGGGTGCAAATCCATTTGTGTTAGAGAGGTGTATGTGGGTAAAGGACGATGCTGCCTCTATTCCAGTTCCTGATCCTGGCTCACTTGATGACTGCTCATGTTCGTTTTGTGCTAAAGGTATCCTTACGTTATCCTAATAGCTCTGGATTGCTTGCATCAATTGGTATAATTGGCTTGTCTTAGTGTAGGGTTTTGTTTGGATTTAGCTGCCCAAATAACACTATAATCATATGGTTCAGAAACATATGTGATTCTCTCTCTTGTGCTTTGCAGCTGCGTATATATTGTCAGATCTCCACTATATGGATGCAAAGGGCCGAATGTCAGGCAAGTTTTCAGGTGTTGTGCTAGCAATATTGTCAATTGAGTTGTCTGTGTACTGAATTCAGCTTGGTTTGTTTTCGTTTATGTCTGCAGCATTGATGAAGAGTAAGAAAGAGGCAAACAATCTTGTAAGGATGTGTTCAGTGGGGAATGACAAGAGCAAGGGCGGTGAGAGCTCTAGCACAAGTAGTCCCTTGCAGTTGGACAAGGATCTCATGAACCGCTGCAAGTCACTCTTCATGTTTATGGAAGACACCTTTGGCAAGGAATGCAGTCAATTGGTAAGTTCCCTTATAATCCTCCAATTTATCAATCAATGGATGACATGTATGATTTGTGAATGTAGAATCTATTGTGGATACTTCTCACTAATTATTTTGTAGATACATTCTTGATGATAAGTAATAATACAAGTGATAAACATGGATAAGACTTTTATGACTACAAGATATACTAGTAAAACTGATAAGCACAATGTTGTACCAATTTTGGTTCTCAGACATATCTCCTCGTCTCTGAAGCAACATTTTATGTTACTCATACTTTGTAACGTAAATGTTCTTTCTTTGACTCGTAGACTTAGTTGGAAACTGAATCTGTAACTGCAGGAAACGGAGATTTCGTCTCTGAAGGATGTAAGAGAGAAATTTAAGATGGATATGGAGACAGCAAATGAAACTCAGCCAGATATTCAGCAGTTGGGTTCTGATGACTCGGCTGGGCCGAAGACAACCTAACCCTTGAGAGCTCTTAGTTCCTACTTTTGCGAAATGTTGTTCTTATAAACCCGCCTCTTAGGCTTACAAGGCTTACTTGTAAAGCCTGAATTGAGAACCTGAGTCAATTGTAGTATGTACATTGTTCAGCAAATATTTTGTATCCCTATGTTGAATATAATTTGCTCTTCTATCCTTTCATTTCATAGTTTTGAATTTCAGTTCAACATTTACTTTGCTTATATCGCCAACAAATTGAGCCCCCCATCAGGATGGTTCGTGTGCCTTTAATTTCCTGCCACATTTTATAAGACCAACATTTTTTAGGGTTACAATTAGCTCTTTTATCCTTTCATTCATTAGTTTATAATATTTTTTTTATAAAAAAATCATAATTATTATGATTTTAGTTTAAATTTTTTTAATTATAATAACAATTCAACATTTTTTTTAATTTATAACATATTTTACTCGATCACTTCATGTTGGATTTTGGTGTCCGATTTTAGACCCTTTTAATCTCACTTAAGTGAGTAGACGGTTGTAACCTTCACAAAAGAGTAGACAAAATCTAACCAAAAGTTTGTAATCTCCGAAAAGGAGTAGACAAAACTCTAATAGAGATTAAGTTCAATTACAAGTCTTATAAACCGATTGCTATATCTTAAAACCATTGACTTGATTATGTAATGAGTCATTCATAAATGAATTTTCATCCTAAGTGAATTCTCCCCTACACCGGGAATATCCAAATATCTTACTAGGATAAAACGTTATCCGTTACAAAGACTAAGTAAATGACTTACTTGTCTTACTTGGTAAAGAAAGGGTATTCCTAGATTTCGTCAATACAAAACCAAACTAAGATGGATGTCTATCCTTTGTCAATACAAAAGAACTATATTGGTCTTTCGAGTTTTGCAAATAGGTTACAAGAAGACCTATCCAATGTCAATACAGTGGAATCAAAAGCTTATTTGTTGCAAAAATGAATGAGGAATCAAGTGGAAATAACTCTCCCTGCTGTAGGCATAGGGGCCACGGTTTTGGGGAGTTATAACCACAAAAAAAGGGTTAAAAGTTAATAGGGAAGTTACTTGAACGATGAACCTTGAAACCCTAAAAAGGCTCGAGACCCGAACAAGGAGCCCAAAACCGCTCCCCGGAGCTAGCTTATTTTTCTTGGTCCAAACATTTCCAGTGAGCTTTATTTACTTTCACATAGCTAGGGTAAACTCCAATATCAAAAATACTTAATATAGCTCAAGTTAGTGTAGCTCCTAAAGAAGCTCACTAGGTGCTTCACTTACATTCACTAAGCATTTGAACTTGAATTGCTCCCAATATTTAACCACATATTCTTTAGCCAATATAAGGCCTAAGAACCAATGGCGTGTCGAGAAAACGCGGCTAAAAGCCCCAAGCATCGGCCTTGTAAAATCTGGCACAAGTTAACCTTGTCGTAGATCACCTTGCTTCAATTCGACTCTCCTTACAATACCTGTTGCTCTTAGTGCCAGTCACCTGGCTTGCCTCTCACAACCTATACCATAATGACACACATGTGAACAACTCAATGCACCTTGTCTCAAGACAAGCTCAATGGTTACAATGAAGACTTAGCCCAAATCTCCAACACTCATATACTTTTTGTACCATTATCAAAAAATGTTCATGGAACACAAGTTTTATTAGTACATTTTTATTATAATATTTGTTAGTTAATAACTTTTATACTATAACTTCATATATAGTGTTCCATTAGTTCAACATTCTACATTATTAGTTTTTACTTTATTGTATTTCTTGGTCGTCATGTTTTTTTTTTGAAAAAGTCATAATATTATATTTTGAAAATTTATACTATTAGTTCAAAGTTTGTGTTTCATTAGTTTGAACATTGTGTTCCCTTAGTTCAAACTTCATGTATTATTATTTCAAACATGACAAACTAAAAAAGTGTATAAAAACTGATAATTGAAACAAAAAAATTACATGAACCAATAATAAAAATATTAAAATTGATAGTATATAACATCAAACGAGAGTTTTGAACCAACAAAGTTACCCTTAAAAACTTTTCTTCCAAAATGTATGAACCAATAGCATATACAATTTGAACTAAAAATGTCTTGTTAGAAAAAAGGACACATGTCAATCACACAACTTCCTGTGCCGGATGAATAATGTTGTACTTGAACAAATACCCTTTTTTTTGGTAATTTTATACTAAATATGTTAAAAGTAAATAACTAACGAAATAATATTACGCATCCGGTTCTTAATAGTTGTCATTAGATTGAAAAACACACATTACGAAAACTAAAAGTAGAAGGTATAATATTTAATGATGTACAATAATTTTAATGAAATTGTATTAAAACAATGGTTAAATGTGGAGACTTGTATGGGAAGAGAGGAATTAGTGATTTGAAAATACAAACAATAAATGACAAATTATGTTGCATTCTATTTGTGGAAGGTTGAAGTATTAACTATACCTATAAGGACATATATTGTAAACCAAAATTTTAAATCTCAAATAAAAATTATTGAGAACTAGAGGGAGTAAAGTAGTAAAAATATAGGGGTGACTAGACTAGTGACTAGTCCTCAACCAAGACCACATTAGTCCTCAACTTCACAACTTCCTGTACCGGATGAATAATGTTCTTATAGCTTCTAACTTTATAGGAGTGGCTAGTCCTCAACCAAGACTATCTTAGTTCAATTACAACACATTTGTTGCATTTCATACCACAAACCATATTTTATCTGTTGGATTGTAGATCATTAGTATTGGAAACTAAAGTAAGTTCTCAGGGCAACAAAATATATCAGTTTATAAAAACAACTAACGAAATAACATTAATGTAGTAAAAATATAAATCCTAGCAAGGACTTCAACTCTTTACACAACTTTATTGATAGTTTGACCGAATTATACCCTTCTCACTCCTAATACCTCCTAAGACTCTTAAATTTCCAATATCTGAAATAATCCTCTAAAGTTCTTCTCTTTACTTTACTTCACCTCACTTCACTTCACTTCTCTTCACTACATCTTCGTCTTCACCTCCGACTCCAACTCCGACTTCGTTCATTTTGTGTGATACCCGATATATAAATTCTGAAAGAAGTAACTACTATGAAAAGATATAATTTATTTACCGTCTCCACCCACACATTTACATCTTAGTTAGAGCTTATTTGCATCAAATAATGTCTACTCCCTTTGTCTCTTGTGTTGAGATGTTTTAGGTCCAATTTGGAGCTTAAAAGAGATGAAATCCATCAAGGCTCAAGGAAGCTCACTCAACCTCATCATCACATGGAAAACAAGGAAGGAAAGAAAGAAGAAAGCCCAGGAGCATGCAAGGAAGAAAGGCCAAAGACCATGAAGGAGGAGCCATGCCAACGACTCACCTTGGAGAATGCAAGTCCTATGGATCGAGTGAATGTCCACTCGATGGAAGAAGAACTTATCACTCAATAGAAGAAGAACAATGACTCGATTCAGAAGACTTAAGCTCTCCATGAAGGATCTTACTCAAGCTATCTGTTCGAGTGAAGGCTACTCGATAGAAGAAGAAATGTCACTCGATCGACGTTGACATAAGCTGAGCACTTGTCATGACATATGAAGACGTGTCACCGACCTACATTTCAACTTCAAATGAGTGAAAAGGAAACTTCGGACGACAAAGACCAAGTGTCATTCGAGTTTGCAAACCCACTCGAACGAAGAAGAAAGTTGGCTCCACCAACTTAGCTTTCCACATGGATTGAGTAGAACCCAGAAGAATAAGAAACTTACATGGTAATCGATCGAGTGAAGTTCCAAAATTGGACGAAGAAGAAAAGGTTGTAACGGCCAACACGTGAGTTTGTTAGAGAAAATTCCTTTTGATGAGTTAGCATTTTGTAAGCCTTTAAGTTAGTTGGGCTTACTTAGATCTATATATCTCACACACTTTAGGTGTGGATCACAACAACTTCTCTCTCTTTTGATTGGCCAAAATTCTTGGTGTTCTTGATGTTCTTTGTGAAGTTCTTGAAGAAAGTGAAGTTTTGATCCATTTGTAACCTTGTTATCATCATAACTTTTATTTGATAACTCCGATTTACTCGATTCTTTTGCTCATATTCCTTATTTCTTTTTCACTTTCATTCCATGACATTGATTTCTGGATTCTTGATACTTGGTTTTACGATCATGTGTGAGTAGTTCCCATATTAGGGTTTGAGGTGAAAACTCCAAATCCAAGCTATGTCCTCTTGAGTTGATGTTACGCCTTAGGAAATAAAAGAGTATCAATGCATCTTAGTGAGCATATATGAGAGACTTAATCGTTTTGAATGTTTAATCCATGTTTATTCTAATACGAATGTCGGATGCTATATTCAAGTCTAGATTGTTCCTCTTTATGCACATTGTTTAGTTTCAAGCATGCTTCTATGTTCTCATATGGATGGCTATCATGAATGAGAACAATAAGAAATTTCGTTGATAGTGATGATTGTTTAGATGCCTATCATGCTAGAGTTTGTGTAGCTAGGGCCGAAAGAATGACTTCCATGCTTGCTCTGTGTTAATTCATGCTAAACTAAGTTGATTCATGCTTACAAATAGCAAACACCATGTGATGCTTGTATGTCTTGATTTGGAGTTAGTAGTGGCTTATAGTTGCCGTACAACTTGTGAATAGCAAACACCAACTTCTTCTCTTGACAAAGATGTTAGAGATTTGGCGCCAAGTCTCCCTATGTTTTGAGTTAGTTGTCGAGACCAAGTGCATGTCGATGCTCACATGTGTGTCATAATGGATAGGGTTGCGGGAGGCAAGGCCAAGTGACCGACACGATAGAACTTCGAGACAATTGAGAATGAAATAGAATTGGAAGGAAGAAAATGTAGAGCCAAGTGACTAGGCTAGTCATGTGTGGCTTGACTCGGGCCTACTCTCACGAAGCTCAACACAGCTTGTGTGAGCTCACTATAGCCCCGAACGTCGTGACTTAGCCTTGGCAAATCTTGAAAATGAAAATGCCGGTGCTCAGCATAGTTTGACATGATTGGTCATCGCAAGACATTCACTAACCAAGTTTGCCGCAACTTATGCTAACTCCGCTTGAGCTTAGAGTAGCTCATTGCAGTTGGGCCTTGAGTGTTTGAGGTTGGCTTTGCTCGGCACAACTTAGGCAAATCCTTGGGATGTTTTGACACAACTTGCGTCATCTCCCGGTAGCTCGGAAAAGCTTGTCGTAGCTCATGCATAGTGTGATTAAGGTTGTAATTTATGAAAGACGAAATGAGCGGTTTCCTAATCTCGATTTTCGAAGTTCAAGCTTCCAATGAGCTTAGATTTAGCTCAAGTATATTATGTTAAAGTTTGAGAAGAATCCAAGCACAAATGTCCATTAAGCTACAATAAGCTAACAAGTGAGCTACTTGGTGAGTTAAGCTAGTTTGAGATGAGCTCATGACAACTTGCGAATCTTGGAGCTTCACCTAGCTATAATGAGTAAATTAAAGCTCATTGGTGAAGAAAAAGTCGGGCCAAAAAAGCTAGCTTCCTTTTGGGCTTTTTGATAACTCAATTGAGATGGGCTTGGGTTTTGGGCTTGGGCAAAAAAGCGATTCGCAAACCCTAACTTCTCTCAACCGCCACAACTGCTCTCAACCGCTTTTGGTGGCGGTTATTCTCCCAAAAAAACGTGTCACTCTTTGCCTATAAAAGGGAGAGCCATTTGCACTTGTTCTTCAACCGATTTTCAAGCCATTGTGCCTATAATTCCATTGTATTGACATTGGATAGGATTAAAGGCGGAGTCTTGTGAACTTGGAAGAAATTAGAAGTTCTCTTGTATTGACGAGAGAATATGTAACTTCCATTAGAGTCTTGTTTGATCAAGATTCTACTCAAAAGACTTTCATCCTTACGAAGGAAGTAAGTTCTATACTTGACTTCCTTTGTAACGTCATTGTCTTATCCCACTAAGATGTTTGTGGTAACCCTATACGGGACGAATATACTTAGAAGGAAAATTCCTTTGTGAATGATTCAATCGATAATCCAAATCATGTTGAAACATTAAATGTACGCCTCCGTATGTTATTCGGTTGTTGCAATTGAACTTGTTTAAATATGAGGGAAAATGTCTACTCCATTCGGAGATTACTTTTCCTTGGTTAAATAATCTTTTTGAGTAGGATTACTTTAATATTTTGTTTATTAAGGCTACGTCTACTCATTGATCGAGACTACGAGCCATGACATAGATGGTAATCTCGTCACCTAAACAACCAAGACTTTGTCTACTCACCATCGTGAGATTACGAGCTATAAGTAATTGAGCTCTACCTTAGGTGTTTCTGTGTGGTTTGACTTGTGCACATCATTGCATTTATCAAGCATTTCAATTATATCATTAGGCATTTGAGGTGACACTTCTTATTGACTCAAAGCTTCGTTCAAGAAAATCGACACCTTCCTTCTCTTGAATTCCTTCCACCAAGAAAAGCTCTAATGAATAATAGAAACTCCTTTGTTACCCCGTGTTCTATCCACGCACAATGCACATCACTCTATAGCCTTAGTTGCTTCATGGATTTTGAGAACTTGCATCTAATGGTCTCATCATCAACCTTGAATAAAAGCTCACCATTCTTCACATTTATCAAAGTATTAGCGGTTGCTAGGAAGAGTCTCCCAAGGATGATAGGCATCTTGTTGTCTTCTTCAATATCGAGCACCACAAAGTCCACCAGAAGGATGAACTTCTCCATCTTGATTGACACATCTTCAATGATGCCAATGGGATGTGTGACAAACCCATTTGTCATGTGCAATACCATCTTCACTAGTTTTGACTCTCCAAGGTTAAACCTTTTGCAGAGTGAGAGAGGAATCACACTCACACTTGCTCCCAAGTCACATAAGGCCTCATGTGTGTTCGTTTATTATGTCCACCATAACACAAAATGCCCCTGAATCTTTTTTCCTGCCCACTTTTGATTATTTATACGGAAAGTGCTTTGTCTAGTCATTTTCACTTCTCCAAACTCATCAAGACTTCTATTGTTGGAGAATATCTCTTTTGCTAAACATAAAGATTGCTTTAATTTTCTTATCGAATTGATAACATATTTATACACGATGGTGTGTCCTTTTCTAAGTTAAAGGGCATAAATGTAAAATAATAAATAAAAGGATTTAGGTTCCGTTTTGGAAACCAACTTACGGAAGTCGGAGGAGCTTATGGCAACTGATTGAGGTACTGTACGAATTTACTTAGTGTTTGGGAGCCTCATCTTATGAAAGTTTTTAGCAGCTGATGAAATAAGGATTTTCATAAGCTCCCCATGACAAGCTGGCAGTTGATGGAAAGATTATTCCTCAAAATTTCCATGATCTATTTTATTATGGCTTCTCATTCCAACTCCCGATCTATTTTCTTCAGTATTTTTCCCCAAATTCGTCTATTTTGCTAGATACATGTAACATCCCTTCTCCCCTCTTCTTTTCTTTGTGAATCTACACTTTAAAGCATGAACTAACATGAAAATCTAGCATCTTTGCAACAACTCATCCATTCCGAAAAAATTACTAACCTCATTCATTCCAACAAAATTACTCCAACTAGAAAAAGCAATTGAAGGTTTGTGAAGGTTCAACTATTAATTAACAATGAATCCGAATAATCCCTACCATCGTTCTGCTGAATACTTCGATTCATTTCAACATCCATCCTCGTTCAAGAAGGCTTCCACTAGTTCAACTGAAATGGAACCTAGAAATGGAGCATGTAAGCTGTTTCCGACACTATGGGATGAGAATGGAGCATGTAAATTGTTGGAGGCTGGAAATCGTTCAAACCTTCCTTCATCTCCTTTGCACAGGTCTTGCTGGAAATTGAGGTTGTAAGTTGCTGCTGAGACTATGGGATGGGAATAAATTCTCGCCGTTGAAAGGTTGTAGCCATCATCGTTCATGAAAGGTTCCACTAATCCAGATTGGTAAATGACGGCGGGATGAAGACGATTCAAGATTGAGATTGGTAAGTGATGGTAGGATGGAGAAGATTGCATTTAGGTTGGGCTTCTTGGGCTTTTATTTTACATTATTAGATTGGGCTGAAGGTCTTTTTGGGCTAGATTGGATTGCTATTTTTTAATTATGTTTAAATGTTACACTTAATTGCTAAAAGAAATAATAGTTAATAAAATGTTACACCAAAAACTTAAACCATTATTATTATTATTATTATTATTATTAATGAATTTTTTAGCATAAAATAAAATGTTGTATACAAATAAAATTATGATTTGTTTTGTCAAATACAATTGAAATTATTCATGCATGAAATTATGTCCCATTTGGTAATTTTACGTTTACATCAACTACAATAAGTTACGTTGTCCAAAACGCCCGCAAAGCTTATCAAAAAAATATAAGCTACTTATTTCAGCTCCGTATAAACTTCGTCTCCAGTAAATTTTATTTTCAGCTTAACCTTTGATAAACTCGTCATTTCCAAACAATTCCTAATAAATAACAACTGATGATCATACCCACTTTGACAACAACACAGTTGTATTTTTGACTGCTTTTTTCATAAAATTTACGTTCACTTTTCCTCAAAGCTACAACATATAAGCTTCATTTAGAAAAGCATTACTCCAAAGATCTTATACTTTTGAGGCCCTTGCTAGAAGTATATGGATCATCTTGTTGAATTTATCCAGACTTAAACTGAATTTCCCTATACGTTTAAAGGGTATTTTACTTGGGTTATACGACCATGACAACTTCTCCCGATTATTTTTCTCAAATGATTGACTTTCCCAATGTACTTATACTCACTCTCTCACGTTATCAATTCCGGTAAAGGACGACGATTTTATCACTAGAGTCATAATGTAGCGTAGGCCGTTGGCCGACCACACTGAAGTTTAGATAAAATTTTAACAAAGCAAACGAAAAAATTTAAATCGGACACAATCGCCTATCGTCAAAACTTAATAATAATAATAATAATAATAATAATAATAATAATATTTTTAACTTCAACTGAGCGACTATGCCTAATCATATATATATATATATATATATATATATATATATATATATATATATATATATATATATATATATATATATATATATATATATATATATATATATATATATATATATATATATATATATATATATAACGTTGAATTGTGTCCCTATAAATTTGTCGTCGTGCCGTGAGCAATTCCCAAGATATAAGATAATATGAAATAAACAAAGATTTATAATTCAAGAAGATAATATGAAATAACTTACCACAATCGATTCAGGTAAAAAAAAATCTTTTATATAATAAATCACGGAGATAATAATTGTACAATTATAAAATATGAGAGTTGTTATTTCATAGAATATGAATTAAGCTTTCAAAATTTTTAAATGAACCTAAAACAAACTGTTATAACATCATTTTTTTTATACTAACTATTTCAAAGTTTTGTTAATTTAGTTCATATATTTTACAATATCAAATCATATCTTTTTTTGTACTATTATCAAGTACATTTTTATTATAATATTAATTGGTTCAAAACTTTATTAGTTCATAATTTATTGTATGTTTTGGTACTTTTGTTTTTAAAATGTTTTTAGTAATATTACGTGTTATGAACTTCTATAAATTTTTATTATAAACTTTGATGATAAAACCTTGAATCGGGTGAAAACTTTAAGTGAAAAATGGGTCTCTAGGTCTTTTTTTGTTTTAGAGATATGAAGTAGGTCCTTACCCATTTTTCGAATTAAAACCCTTCATATAAAGGGATAAAAGCGGAAATTCACCCTAAAAATTTTGCAGCAGCCCAATATTAGCCGTACGAAATATGCATATGCGAAGTGCGAACAGGCAAGCGGCCATGGCCGGTTCCTCACAATCGCCACCTCAAACTCTGATGGTTGCTGAACAACACCCTCTCCGTCTCCTTAAATCAGAATCTGTTCCACCCTGCCCACACACCACCGAGTACGGATCCACAATAGACTGGTTGCCGGACTTCGCTGGTTACTCATGGATTGCCTACGGAGCTTCTTCTTTCCTTGTCATATCTCAGTTCTCATCCTCTCTCTTTTCTCATCAAGATACCTCATTAGGCCCCAATATCGGAAAATCCTTTGATCTATCTCCCAGCGAAGTATCTTCCGTCTCATGGCCTCTGGGTCCGAGGGCTTCGTTAACTGGAGATCTTGATGCCGCTGTTGGGAATAAGATTTTCTTGTTCCAGTATGGTAGCAGTGAAGGTATATGATATTTTTGAGACTCTAAGTTTCCTGATTCGAGCGGAACTACATATAGTGCATCCATTCAATTTAGTGTAAGCTATGTAATCCTCTGGTGTGATGTGCAGCTGACTAAAGATGGAGCTGCAATTTGCTTCCCTAGTCTCACTCTTGACAGCAGTTCTTCTATAAGCTCCGTTTACTCAAACAAAATTATCTACTCTGTCAATGGAGATTCAGTTTCTGACTTCTTCACCTTTGATTACTCCCTACAGCAGCTTCATAATGTGATTTGTATGTCATTATCTTGTTTTTTCATCAATATCATTGCATGTGGTTATTTAAGAAGATGTTTGAACTGTCTTTTAGAGATTGTTATTGGCATCCTTTTGAGTTTTAGTGTTGTTGGTTTATTATGCAGTAACACAAGGAGTTTCTTCTCGACCTACGAATTTTGATTATGACTTGTCACGTATTCTCTCTGTCCAAGATTTATTCGAGAAATTCAAACCAGCCTGGAGGCTTTTGGTTGAATGTACACGTACTGTTGGATTGTTTTGTCAAGAATAATATGTTTAATTTGTTCTTAATCTACAAGTGACAATTCTACTGATACTTGGAGATAAATGTTTTGTTTTGCAGCATGATATGTTTTTCAGCTAAAATAAGTTGAGCATACAAAGCCAACATAATTTTTATCTATTCTCAAGGGTCTATGTCCCTTGATCAGGGGCGGAGACAAGGGGGTAAGGGAGGGGACTGTGCCCCCCTTGCCGCAGGATAACTACTATGTATGCGGGTATAATTCATAATTCTCTGCTAGCTTACTTGGTAGATGGTGGGAAGGAGGAGCCTGAAACCCAAGGTTCGAGTCCTGAAATTACTTAAGCCCAAGTTCAATTGGTTTAATGAAAGCCCAAGCCCAATTGTTTTAATGAAGGTCCAAGTGTTTTAATACAAGTCCAAGTCCAATTGATTTAATGAAGGTCCAAGTGTTTTAATAAAAGCCCAAACTCAATTGGTTTAATGAAAGCCCAATTGTTTTAATAAAGGTTAATTCCAATACACAAGCTTCGGATAAGGCTCAATACACAAGCTTCAGACAGGGCCCGATACACAAGCTTCGGATAGGGCCCAATACACAAGACTATGACAGGGCTAGATACACAACTTTCGGACAGGGCCCGATACACAAGCTTCGGACAGGGCCCGATACACAAGCTTCGGACAGGGCCCGATACACAAGCTTCGGACAGGGCCCGATACACAAGCTTCGGACAAGGCCCGATACACAAGCTTCGGACATGGCCCGATACGCAAGCTTCGGACATGGCCCGATACTTAAGCTTTGAACAGGGCCTGATACTGCAGAGTGATGATCATAAGCAATCAGTGATAATTGATAAACGTAGTTATAAATAGTTTTGTTTATGACTCCATGTCCTCTTTTTGCTTTGTATGGGACAGTGTTTATGTTCTTAGTTCTTGTTTCCTTTCTTTACAAATCCTCTTTATAAAGGGGAATGTAAATCTCGATTGCGCTTGAACTTGTGTATCTCGATTGCGCTTCAACTTGTATATCTCGATTGCTCTTGAACTTGTGTACGTATCTCGATTGTGCTTGAACTTGTGTAACTCGAATGAGCTTGTGTAACTTGATTGAGCTTAGACTTGTGTAAACGGCGGGCTTTTGTAAACGACGGAATTGTGTATTTGAAGCTTAGACTTGCGTAACTGACCTTGTGTAAACGACATACTTTTGTAAACGACGGAAGTGTGTATTTGAAATTGTGTATCAATATTGTGTATTAACCTTCGGTTTTAAGTATAACATTACAAAAAACAATAATGGAATATACAAGTTCAACTAGTCAAATTGATATAAGTGCCTGTCCGAGTTCGAAACCTACCAACTACAAAATTTATTAATATTGTGTATTGGGTCCTTTCCGAAGCTTGTGTATCGGGCCTTGTCTAAAGCTTGTGTATCGGGCCCTGTCCGAAGCTTGCGTATCGGGCCCTGTCCGAAGCTTGCGTATCGGGCCCTGTCCGAAGCTTGCGTATCGGGCCCTGTTCAAAGCTTGCGTATCGGGCTCTGTCCGAAGCTTGTGTATTGAGCCCTATCCGAAGCTTGTGTATTGGACTTAACCTTTATTAAAACAATTGGGCTTTCATTAAACCAATTGGGTTTGAGCTTTTATTAAACCACTTGTGCCTTCATTAAATCAATTGGACTTGGACTTTTATTAAAACACTTGAGCCTTCATTAAAACAGTTGGGCTTGAGCTTTCATTATTAAACCAATTGGACTTGGGTTTAAGTAATTTCATATTGCTAATTTGCCCTTTCA
Organism: Fagopyrum tataricum; assembly: GCA_002319775.1. Taxonomy (NCBI): domain Eukaryota; kingdom Viridiplantae; phylum Streptophyta; class Magnoliopsida; order Caryophyllales; family Polygonaceae; genus Fagopyrum; species Fagopyrum tataricum. The sequence goes on from CM008281.1 coordinate 45,614,100, forward strand.
TTTAATCTTTAAAGATAAATAAATGAGACCTAATTTGTCCATTGATATGAAAAGAAGCCTATTTAGTGCTCATTTATACAAAAAAGACATACTCTTCCATTTAACCCAAACTTTAATTAATCATCTTATTGCGGATTACCTTGGAATTTAATAAAGGTTTCAAAACAATATTGACACCTAATCTTATACTTAAAGGTGACGATCGGTGTGTTATTCAAACATTTAATTTAAAATTTTTTGGAAATAAAGATGATTATACTGTGTATGAGTTAATGTTGAACCTCCGATCATTTTACAAACTCCAAATTAAATAAATAAATTTTGTCATGAGCATTTGGTCATCGAAATCACTCGACTTTATATAACAAGTTTTATAATGATCACGAAAATTAAATTCTCATAAAAAAAACACTGTAAATTAAACCACTTTCAAAATTGTCCTCTTAATAACTTTTTGTTGTAATAAAAAATAATTATTACATCCGATAATCTAATTTATGACATCCATATGTATGTGGTGGACCGGGTATATATTTAACAACTTAATTGATGATTAATGGCTTAACAAGCAACAATCACTACCATACAATAAGAGTTGACCAACTAAATTATATAATTACGTTAATCCTAATCTTAGTGTTGCGTAAATAATCAGATGACCAACTATACCACTATTGATTTAGATAGATACATGAAAGGGACCCGATTACGGCTAATAATTTATTTGAAACGAAGGCAAATAATATTAAGGGTCAACCAATTATACATAGTTTTAATCTAACTAGTTGATACTTTCAAAAAAAATAAAAAAATTCCAACTAGTAAATGCTTAATCAATTTCAATCTTGTCTGCAAAATTAACGTAATAAAATTGACAGGCCCGTAAGTGCAGCATATATACCTAGAATAAAATAATATTGAATCCATAGAAATAAAGAAATTAAATAAATAAAAAAGGCTTGTGCTTAATTCAGTTATGAAAGTCTAGAAATGGATCCCCACAATGAACTCATGATACTCATCCATTGTAAAATGTCAAGTAAACGATTAAATTGGATAATCAACGTCGTAATAACATTATGGGTTGTTACTTGTTAGTTGTAATTTGGTCAAAGTAGTGAGTAAGGGTGGGAAGTTATATTTGGCTATGTGGTGCAATAAGATATTGGAACTAAAATGTCTCGAAGTTCATAGCTGATTTGACTACGGTGTTCAATAGATCACAAATCATTTTCTTACAAGCTGGATTTCTTCACTCTTGCGTAATACGCATTACTCTATTCTTTTTATTTTTATTTTTATTTTTTTACTTTGAAAAACTTAATTCCCTCTTTTCTTATTTTTTCAGCTAGGTCCAAGTGATGCACAATTGTATCACTTGATATAACTTTACTTTACTTTTTTTTTTTCCACTTTATGCACGCACACAACCTCATACTTTTTTCTTGCTTTCTTCTTCAATGCATGTGTCACCTCCAAATTACCGGGTTGGTCAAACGAGGCTAATCATGGCTACGAACATTTTTTTGGAGCTTCAAAGAAAGATCCACACAAGACATAATGGGCTAATGATGGTGTAGGTTTTACTGTAATAAAACAATATCCACCGCAAGAATACGGGATCAATTATAGTATACGGGTTATAGAATAATAAGGACCTGTGTTTGATTTAGCAAACAATAATGATTAATTATTTCAGTTAAAAGCAAGTAGGTTAAAGAGAAGGCAATAAAGACAAAGGAGACAATTCTTGATTTGAGCAAATTGTAGAGAGGAATGATCCAAGGAAGTAGATCTTCCCCACTATAATGAGTTAAGACTATTGATGCACATATAAGATTTTTGAAGATTGATAATTGAAAAACAAGTAATCATCTCATGTAGCTTGTGCATATACAAAACAAGACCGTGCTTTTCAACTCATGTAACTCTCAATCCAACGGTTCGGCGAGTATAGAAAAACCCATTCGAATTTAGAAATCCAGAAAAGACCTAGGTAATCCTTTTCCTTAGGTTCACCAATTTAAAAAGGTACAAAGACCGGTGAATGCTACGATGATTAGGATTCCCTGAGGCTTTGATAAAATATCATTCTCGCAACCAAGCTCTTTTCAAATCTTTCCAATAAAACAAATTTGTTTGGCTCTTCACTTTGTTTTGTCTAAACCACCTAAAAACGTCACTCCAGATTAACTAATGTGATTAAAAAGTAGAATTAAGCCCTTTGAATGGAAGCAAGGATTATTAAAGATCTTAATTCACAATTATATATGCAATCAACAAATTTAAAGCATTATAGGGTTCATCCCAATCCTTAGATCAAGGAAAGAGACTAGCCAAATATGTTGAGATATAAAACAAAAACAAAATATTCAAACATGAAAGAGTAAAACTCATAAAGTATTGGTTCTAGGGAGAACCTTACAAAACAACTCTAACAAGTGACAACCTACTTGAATAAGGGAGAGAAAAAGAATGAATGAGAGAGAGCTCGAGAGTCGTCGATGATATGATTGATGAGAGATAATCCTAAACCCAATCCCAACACGTGCTTATATAGGGGAGTAAGGGCGTCTAGGTTTTACACATAACAATAAAACTGCCTAGAATAAAATCGGAAAATTGAAGACTTGCGTCGCGGGCAAAAGATCTTGTCATTACGTTAAGCTTTACACCCCCTTATGCCCGTAATTGGGTGTAACAGGTCGTAAGAGTGAGCGTAACAACTTTGCGACAACTTAGTAAAATTGACTTATGCGATGCTTTGGTTGGAATTACGTGAGCCATGAGTACTACTTTCAAAGATCAACAACTTCGCAGTTGGCATGATTGTCCAATTCCAAAGAGAAGATGGTCAAAATCTGGAATCTCTCAAAGGTCGTCATAAAATGGCAGCCAAAATCAATGGTCTCCACTTGGCTTCTTCGATCTTCAATCGATCTTGATGTTTCGATGTATTCTTCGGCTTCATAGAATATTGAATACTCGTACTTTGGTATTATCATACCATTATACTCCATACATACCGTTGAATCCCTGAAATACGAAATAAACCAAGGTAGACACCGAAATACACAATAGGAAGAATTTATGCCCAATATGAATACAAACCAAACAAAATGAGGTATGATGAAGGATGAAAATATATGGAAAAAAGTGATATATTTGACACTCATCAAAATACCCCATACTTAAACCTTACTCGTCCTCGAGTAAGATCATGTCGTATGCATACTATGTGCAAAACAGATAGGTTCCTCAACTAAGAAGAAAACAAACAACTCAAACCATGTCATCATAGCATCAATCTCACAAGATGTGTTTAGGGATATATCAATGAACTCCCAAACTCAACAGACATGAATAGATCTTACCATAAGCTTGTCAAGGCGTTCTTTAACTCCACTACCTATTAAGTGAAACTAAAATGCAAGATATATATCATGAGGTATTTTCATATGGTGTAATGGGGTCATGGGACAAAGGAAAAACAATGTTGGTAGGTAAACATTTGGTAATGTGGTGCAAAAAATATTCGGGCACCGAATCTGGCCAAACTCGAAACCTCTTCAATGGAACAACACCACACTGACCAAAGGCAAAAACTTACATAAATTGTTGCACTATTCCAGAGCTCATAACACTTGAGTTTTAAACTCTTTAAAATCAACTTTCAGGGATAAACACTATAAATCTTCACTTTTAGCCCAATGCTTACTTATTTGCAACAACAAGGATGGCAGGAACTTTTTTCGTTCCTTTCACCAACTAAGAAAAGATCTTCATAAGCATAATACTTTCCAAACTCACACATTAATTCTTACGGACATTCACACCTCTTTAGGGGAACCCATACTTGATTTCTTCACTTATTGCTTCCATCACAACCCCAGATAAGGTCAAATGAGGCTATATAGCGGCTCTGAGGCATTTTTGAGGGCACCAAAGAAGGGAAAATATAGGCAAGAAGTGACTAATAGAAAGGGAAACATATATATATATTATATATATATATATATATATATATATAAGGGTGGAAATGTCACATATGCTTATCAAAGAGGGCCTTAATCATTTAAATATCAATACATATAGAATCATATGAACATATATTTTTGAAAGAGAGTCAATCACAAGTTCTAGAAGAAACTAAACATGTTTGAGATCAAACAATAATAAGAAAGAAAGGACACATGAAAGTGCATGTCCATAGGTTAGAGCACTCACAAAGGATATGTTTGGGTCAACTAATCATCATAATTCATCCAAAAGCTCTTGTGCATAAACAATAGCAAGAAGTAGTAATCCAAAGCATCGTTGGCAAGTCAAATGAAATAGCATAGCATATTCCAATTTATGCATGTGGAGATGAAGTCATGAAATGCAAATGTGAGTATAACATCCCATACTTAAGCTACACATCGTCCTCGATGTGGAAAAAAAGTAAAGAGAATAAGATACTCATAAAGCAATGCAATGCATATAACGAGAGCAAGGGTGTAATGATGTGGAGTGAAGGGGTGAAGGCTTCCAATGTCCACAAGTGTAAACCAAAGATTCCAAAGATCCTACACAAGACACGTCTAGCAACTATCATCTAGAAAAAGGGAAAAACAAACAAAATCAAATAACAAAAGCAAATGACAAAAGCAAATAACAAGGAAAGGGAAATGAATTTCAAACCCATGGGTTGCTTCCCATACAACGCTTGTTTTTGGTCCTTAACTCGACCCAATTCAGCTCAAGGTGAGTGGTGAGCATATGATCTATATGACTTCTATGGGATTTGTATGGTGAAAGTCTGTCCTTCGATCTCAACAAATGCAGTGGTAGTTAGTGCAATATCCTGCGTTGATGGGGGCGAGAAGAATAATCAATCTCAGTGTGCACCCCATACTTGTTTTCCGCTTCGGGGGAAAAGTATTAACTAACAACTGCAAAACAAACTCAAATTCCTCCATGAGAGGGATTAGTAATCTCTTAAGATTTGGAGGTTTAGGCATAGGAAGAGATATACTACTTCACTGGGGTAGAGTAGTTATGATCAGTAGAAGCATACCCGGGAGGATTACAAGGGTGATAAGTGAGCATTTCTTTATGAGGGATGTATGATGGTATCAAGGGTGGGGAGAAATGGTGAAGTGATGGTGGAAGAGGACGAGTGTACGGAGAGGCTATGTGGGGTATGAGAGGTAGGATAGGGCAATAGGAGGTATCGGAAGGGTGGTTGAGGGAACGTGATGAGGAGTGGGTAAGGGATTTGGATGAAGATGATGAACGATAGGGGACTAGGAAGGTGTGTATGATGGGGAGGAACGTGGTGAAATTGATTGGGAAGACGGGTGGATAGGGTGACATCTAGGATCATCACAACACTTGGAAAAACAATGTCCAACATCAGACCTTACGGTCTCCTTACGGTCATAGCTGGTGGTAACAACTTCTCAAAAAGAATTTTTTTGAAAATCACCGTCTATTACGGACACCTTGCATCCTGTTACGGCCATAACAATGGGCGTAAGTGGTGGTAAGGTGGTCGTAATCTTTGATTGGATTCTCTCGACTTTTTACAATTAATTCCGAAGAATACGCTCTTCCTTACGGTCACATTACGCCATGTTACGGCCGTAACGGTGGGCGTAACCACCCTACCGTATGTATTCGTTTAGATCTTCCTCTTGATCCTTCTTCTCTGGAGCATGTCCATCACAAAACTTTATGTGCTCTCAACTTGTTGCTTTAGAATCCACCGAATTAATTAAATCGGACCTTCTTCAACTTTTTGTCCTTCAGAGGTTGTAGCGTTTAGTCTTGTTGTATCATCTCCCAACATGATATTTGTGTTTTCCCAATGATCAATAGCTTCTTGACGGGAGTCTTTGAATGCAACAACTTGATTTTCCAGGAAAAGGGGAAGGGACTTGTATGGTGGAGGAGGAACATAGGGTGTTTCTTTTTCAACTAGCTCCTCTTTAGGTTCTAGTTCAATTGGAGGAGGGATATGAATAGCGGTTGTTGGTTCCTTGGTTGCCTTCTCGCTCCTTATTGTGACCGCATTAGCCTCCATGGATATGTTATAAGCAGTTGGTGCTTGCGCCATCTCCTTTGGTTCCTTCAACTCCTTCTGAAGGGTTTCCATCCTTACTTCCGTGGGAGTCTTTGGGAGTTGAGATATGTCATTTCTACTCATGAGATTGGGACACTAAGGAATCTCGTGTCCTTCTTTCCTACAAGAATATCTGTGGTTATTTTCAACAAGATTGAGATCATTGGGATTACCGGCCTCTTTCGTCGCTTGCCTTTAATATCCCGATCTTCTTCCGTAAAAGGTATTTTTCCACAAAGCAAGTTGTCTCAACCAAGTAGTTACAACACTCATCAATGGGCAACGAGAGAAATCGGTGCTGATTAGCAACATCCTCCATCTCCTTAGTATAGTTGTTCAAGGCATAGTAGAAGGTTTCTAACAGCATTTGTGTTGAAAAGCCATGATGTGGACAAACGTTCATTAGCCCCGTGAATCTTTTCCATGCTTCATGTATATCTTCATCTTCTAGCATTGTGAAGTCAAGAAGATCATTTCTACATTTTGTTAACCTGCTTCGGGAAATAAAGTATTTAGAAATTTAGAAGTGAATTATTCTCAAGTAGTGAACGTATCTGTTGGTTGTTTGAAGAACCAACTAAAAGCCTTACCAGCTAGAGATAATACGAATACTTGTACCTGTATATTATTAGCAGGTAGATTACGGAGCTTGATGGTGTTCGTAATATCTTCGAAAAGTCTCAAGTGTTGATGCGGACTTTCGTTTTCTCTACCACAAAAGGTATTTTGTTGATTAGTTTGCACATAGAATCCTTCAGGACGAACTCTTCAACATCGTCGTATGGAAATGTCCATGCATGAGCAGGCGTAGATTGTTTAGGATTCAACCTTGCTTCTAGTGTATGTGGTAGATTAGCCTTGTACATCGCTTTTTTGAGTTTCAATCTGTGGAACAAAAGGGTAACAAGATCAAAAGTAACAAGGACGTTTTTAAAAATAAAATGAGAGAAAATTCCAAAAAATGAAAAAATTCAAGCGTTATGCCCGGTTAGTCCCCCTTATGACCATAAAGGTGGGCGTAAGGCCGGGGTGGTAATGTGGGAGTAACAAAAAATTTTCAAAAAAGACTGACCTTTATGCTTAGCGTTACGTCCAGTTACGCTCAGTTACACCCTGTTACGGTCGTAAGGTTGGAGTAAGGGTGAGAGTAACCAAAAAGTTTGATTACGGCTTTTTTTTTCAAAGTAAAGAAATGAAAAGAAAACGAATAAAAACAGAAATAACTAAATATTAGATTAACTAAATCTATCAATGATCCCCGACAACGGAACTAAAAACATGATGGTGTAAGTTTTACAGTAATAAAACTATATCCCTGCAAGAATACGAGATCAGTTATAGTATATGGGTTATCGAACCGTCGGAGCCAGCCCGAGACACCACCACGCCAAAAAATCAGACCACCACCCCTCTTCCTTCTTCTCCTCCAACCGTCGGAGCTAGCCCGAGACACCACCACGCCGTCCGTTGGAGTCAGCCCGAAACACCGTCATGCCGTCCGCCGGAGCCGGACCGAGCCACCACTACGAGCCCCTGTCCCCGCACCTCCGTCCGGATCTGCTTCGAGCCTCTCGCCACCGGTCTCCCTCTCTTCTCCCGCACCTGTCCGCCACTATCGCTGTTCGCCTGAGCCACCAGGACCCCGGGTCGCTGCCTTCGTCCCCTCACCACGCGAGTTGCTGCTCTCCCGGACGGTTCACACCTGTTGCAAGCCACCCCACTATAATCTCCAATCCACCCTCTGCACACCGCCATCCACCTGCTTGAGTCCGCCACCGCCTGAGGCAGTTCCAGCCACCTCGACTGTGAAGTCCGATTGCTGTTGACGGAGCCGGATCTGGACCTCAAATTTCGTATCGACGTTTTTTGTTTATTTGGCTTGGTCAACAACTGTTTAGGGTTTACATATCTTAATAAAAAATAGGGGTATTTATAATCTTTTAATTTTAACCATTTTTCTTTATGAAATTTGAAAGTACCAAAAAACCCTTTAATTAATCTTTAAAATTTTAGCATAAAAATCAAGGGGCCTATTTAGTTTTTGTTTAACCTAAAGGGCCTTAATGTCCCATTTTTCTCTTCTTAATTTGGGCAAATTATAGAAAGGGGTGATCTAAGGAAGTAGAGATTCCCCACTATAACGAGTTAAGACTATTGATGTATATATATGATTTGTGAACATTGATAATTGATAAAACGTGTAATCATCTAAAGTAGCCTTGTGCACAGACAAACCAAGACCGTGCTTTGCAACTCACGTAGCTCTTAATCCAGCGATTCGGAGAGTACGGGAAAACCCATTCGCTTTTTTTTATCAAAACCAAAGCGAAGCTCTTTTCAAATCCGAAAAAGACCTAGGTAAACCTTTTCTTGAGGTTTATCGGTTTAAAAAGGTACAAAGACCGGTGAATTCTACGATGATTAGGAACCCCCGAGGCTTTGATATGATACCATCCTCGCAGCCAAGCTCTTTTCAAATATTTCCAATAAAACAAAATTGTTTGGCTCTTCACTTTGTTTTATCAAAACCAATTAAAAAGCCACTCCGGATTAACAAAGGTATTTAAAACATAGAATTAATCCATTTGAATTGAAGGATTATCAAATATCTCAATTCACAATTATATATGCAATCAACAGAATTAAAGCATTATATGGTTCATTCCAATCCTTAGATCAAGGAAGGAGACTAGCCAGACATGCTGAGATATTAAGCAAAAATAATATAATCAAACATGAAAGAGTAAAACTTACAAAGTATTGGTTCTAGGGAGAACCTTACAGAGCAACTTTAACAATTAACAAGCTTCTAGAATAAGAGAGAGAAGAAGAATGAATGAAAGAGAGCTTGAGAGCCGTTGATGAGATGATTGATGAGAGGTGATCATAAACCTAATCCTAACAATTGCTTATATAGGGGAGTACATGGTTTACACATAATAATAAAACTGCATAGAATAAAATTAGGATATTGAAGCCTTGCGCCGCGGGAAAAATATCTCTTTGTTGCGTCAAACGTTACGCCCCTTATGCTCGTAACTCGGCATAAGAGGTCGTAAGGGTGGGAGTAACAAATTTGCGACAACTTAATGAACTAACTTTTCCGCTGGCTCTGGTTGGAACTATGTGACCTACGAGTACTAATTTCGAAGCTCTTTCGAAGATCTACAACATTTGCAATTGTCATGGCTGCCCAATTCCAATAGGAAGATGGTCGAAATCTGAAATCTCTCAGAGGTCATCATAACATGCCAGCCAACAACAATGGTTTCCGCTTGGCTTCTTCGATCTTCAGTTGATCTTGATGTTTCGATGCATTCTTCGCCTCCGGTGAAGATTGAATCCTCGTACTTTGATATTATCATACCATTATGCTCCATAAATGGCCTTGAATGCCTGAAATACGATATAAACCAAGGTAGTCACCGAAATACACAATAGGAAGAATTTATGTCCAATATGAATACAAACCAAACCAAATGAGGTATGATGAAGGATGAAAACATATGGAAAAAGTGATATATTTGACACTCATCAGCTAATACGATGAACATCATGCTCAGGATAGTAAAGGAATAACAAACTTAACAAAGGCATATATGCCTAAATTATTTTCATAAGTGTAAAAGCAAGAATATGCACGCAATCTCGAAAGAGAGTCAATAGTAAGTTTTGGATAATCAAAGCATATAGGACAACACTAATGAAAAAGAAAATACGCATATAATTTGTGCGTAAGGATAAAAGAAACCTCGCAAGGAAATGTCGTGAAACAAGTACGCTAATCATTATACCCCACACTCAATAAAATAGACAAGGTTGAAGAGAGAGATCTCGAGCATCGTCAATCGATATATATAGAAAAAGAGAGAAATCATATTTCTGAAAAGTAAGATAGCAGAAAAACAAAATATGCATGCTGCCAAAATATGAGAAAATTGATCGACATCGATCAATAAAGTCGATCGAACATACGATCAATTACTCCTTTTATAGACCAAAAAGTGGCGAAAATAAAACGTGAATGCAAGAGAGAATTTTGATGCTCGGTCAATCAACCTACTATCATATGCAGGTCAATCAAGGCTAAAAATTAAGGAAAAAGAGGGGAATTTTTTTTTTTTTACCGTATGAAAATGGGAACAAATAAAGGGAATAGATAGAGATAAGAACTAATGAAATGAGAGAACATGCACTAATAACACACATACGAGTTATTACAATTACAAACATACGTTCGTCATCCGTTATTATAGACATATTACATCACCTCATAGGCTCATACATGAATTAAACGTTGTCCTCAATGTTAAAAAGAAAAGTAAAAACCAAAGGAAAATGAAACACTTACAACTCTACGGGTAAATAAGGTAGTAGAAAGGTTACGACAATTGTGTAGTTGACGGTTTATGTTGTTACGAAGTTAGGTTAGCATTTATTTTACGGAGTGAAAATACGAATCTAACGAGGAAAATTTAACCCACATATTGTTCGATTTGGTGAGGTATTTTGATAAAACATTGAATTAGAGAGTTATATTGGGTTCTTTTATTTTGTCGATTCATGACCCTCATTTGTCATTGGGCTTACTTATGTCATCCCATTTTATACATGGACGCTGATGTAGACCTTTATTTCATAAAAAATTGTCTATTAACTCTGTAGTTGAAGGTGGATGTTTATTTGGGGAAGAAATAATTGCATCGCATGAGAGAATAAAATTAAAAAAGAAAAATCAGTGGAAGTAAGATCATATATGGTCAGGTCATGTAAGCAGCAACGACGATCTACCAAAATGTTGTTGGCCATCGTATGAGAACGATCTGCCTGAATTAGTGGAGATGATGAGAATATGCGCAAAAAGAAGCAACAGTTGCCAATCATACGATAACAAATCACAGTATTGGAGAATAATACAAGGAGTAGGGTTAGGGTTTGGAAGCTGAAAGGAATATCGTTGGGTCCCATAATATTCTCGCTTGTTTGTGACGCAATCTTCGAGTCCACACAAATTTCCGCAGTCTTAGATGATAAACTGAGTTGTCAAGAGAGGGCTTTAAAATATGTAAAAAAAAAAAATTGTTTTTAGCAGCACAGCAGCTTCTGCAAGTCGATCAATTGGAAAAATGACCTTTGGAGAGTGGAAAGGAAGATACATGCACTCACCATCCATTGAAGATGACTTTGTGGGCGCCGCAATATACGAAATAAAACGCAGTCCCCCACTGTTAGGCGTGCCAAAACGCAGTCCCCGCACATGGACCAACTTATATATATATATATATATATATATATATATATATATATATATATATATATATATATATATATATATATATATCTTCTTTTTACACAAAACCCTTACACATCATGTAAGGTTAAATTAATTAGGTTCCATATTATATTTATATGTTTATTTCTCCTCAACCCACTCAATATCTATATACTCAAACTTTCAACCTGGGGCAATATGCGATGTCTACCCCTTTCTCGTACGAATTATATTTAAATATATTATTCAATTAATTTTTTTTAAATATTTAAAATTAATTGATTATTTATTTTTATAACAAAATATTTAAGAGAAATAATATTTGTAAATTCAATTTTATATTTAAAATGTTCAAAATTTATTACAATTAGTTATGGAATAACATATGATTAACTACCTAAGTATTTATAATATTAAAATGTGTTATTAAATGAGTTATGAAATGACACTATGACATAAAAAAAGAAGCTTTTGTTTTAATATAATGATATATACATACTTATGTTGCTCTATATTAATAGAATTACAAATATTATATAGTATTTCTTAATTAATATGAAAATTTAAATTTTTAATAAAAACTAACACATGATCTTTTTATATGAATATATATTGTTTGTAACAAAACGCTGAATATCTAGTTGTATTAATATAGAGTTCAGAGTAAGGTAATTTTGTACGATGTCCACCGTGCCTCCAATAAATAAGAGTTGTTGTCAAAGTCCGATACAGACGGACCAAGTAGAACGGGATCGTGTGCATCCGAGCGCACATGCGCGTTAGGCCCAAGTCCAACACATAAACTCGATGAGGTTCTATCCTAAAATTAATTGAAAATAAGAGGAGTATTTCACAAACCTTATATATTAAACTCGAAAGTCGTAATCTTTTGATGTGGAAACTAATTATCTCCATCAGTTGTGTATCTCAAAAGATCCGACTTGTTCAATTCATATTAGGGTGGGAGGTAAGGTATGTCCATTCATAATATTTTGAAACTCTAGTATTTCATTGCATGTGTTAGTTTTATTTTTTCATTTTCATATATATGAATAAGAAAGTAATAGATTAAAATGACAAATAACTACAAATGCGCACGATCATACGTCTTTGCTTGACGTGCGTAGTACATTAGAAAATCAACACAGTTGATTTGTTTAACTTGAATACCTTTTAAAGGCTATTCCTCCTTACTGTAAGGAGATATTTTATGTAATCGAAACTATATATGTTTAGAACTCGGGAATGATTGTGAGCTATCTATGTTTAGACGTACGAGTCTTCTTCTTTTGTACTTGTCGAAGGATATCATATATTCTATTTAGGTAAATTATTTATATATTAGGTTAGTTTAAATTTGATTTTATTCCGATAATTTTTATTAGTTTCCTTTAATTCTCTTGTAATCTCTATACATAGGGTCATTATATTATCAATACATTCGTGGTTCTATTTCCACCATAAATCTATCATGGTATCAGAGTGGGTTCAATTCGGAACCTCAACCTATTAATCCTCAATTTAATTTGTCGCCAACTTACCGGCGTCTAAATCTACCTTTGCTACCGATTTACTGGTGGTTCTATTACCAACATTTTGGTGGTCAATCTATCGACGTCTAAATCTACCATTGCCACCATTAGCTGGTGGTCCTATCAATCTATTGTTGCCACCTATTTACCGGTGGTCCTATTGATCTACTTGTGGTGTCACCGCTCTTGTCCCAGTCTTCAGCGTCGTCCGTCTACCCACGCTTTGACTGCGGGGGTATATTGAAGGATATCATATATTCTATTTAGATAAATTATCTTTATATATTAGGTTAGTTTGAATTTGATTTTAATTATCCCGATAATCTTTATTGGTTAACTTTAATTCTCTTGTAATCTCTATATATAGGTCATATTTTATCAATACATTCGTGGTTCTATCTCCACCATAAATCTATCAGTACTCTATATTTGTAATAAGATGTCAAGGACCTCAAGCGGACTATTTCAAGTCTAATATGGTATCAACAACGTACCTAATCTTCACTAAGGGATTGTCACCTAGCTTATTGCTAGACTAACTCCAGTCTCACCATTCAATCTCCCCCTGTTTATTTCGACTGACCTCATGTTTCAACGAGGGGTTATGATAGAGAGTATATGATATAAACGTAAGAAATTGTACATTTATTATATAATATCATGCAATATTTTTACATTATTATATAATATGGATCTTTGTATAATTACGTCTATATATACAACATGTCTATAGTAAGATGCCAAGTACCTCGAGCACAATTATTGCAATTCTAATACACTTAGACGCGTTTGTTGCAACTAAAAATGAACTTATAACTAAAGTCATTGAGGTTGTCTTTGCGAATTTGTGGCTCTTATTTTGTGTTGCTCTTTGATAGACTAGAAAGGCCAAATGAAGAAAAAAGAAAAAAACCGGAAGCATTTGTCTTGGATTCTCAAAATTCGTATAAAATATTTCCAAAATTTGACTACTTTGCAGCGACAGCCCATTTTCTTTAACTCTTATGATAGAATTATGGTGAGAAGATATTGAAAGAAAGAAATTTTAATGAGGCGATGTTTTCGTTTCAAAGTTGAAAGTTGTGAAACTAAGCTATAGTGGACCCTTCTCTTTGTAGTTACTACAATTGCACCTAACACATTTAAATATGCATATATAAACGTGATTTAAAATCACTTATTCGTATAATTTTTGTCTAGCTGTTTTACTCACACAGTTGACCGACTAATGCTGAAGTGTATACTGAATACTTTGTCGCTCATTTGGATCGATGCTCTCAATATTATTTTCTCTATAATTTGTATTTACAAGAGATTCAAAGTTGAATCTTAGATTCCGACACCACTAAGGGACTCTCTGATCACAAGGATCATGTCAACTTCAACTGTAACTTCAAACTAATTAATCTAAGCCAGATTGTATATATTTATTATAATTTGTTACTAAGTAGCGATAACGTCGAAAACGGGATCCAAATCAATGCGGATAGGTCTCTAAAATTCATTTCTTATTCGTAGTCATCGTCTTTCGATGTGCAATTACAAAAAAAGATAAGTATACTGCGACAAACGAGATAAATGCAGCCTTCGCCAATTTCATTTCTTATACATACTTAGGATATCAATCACTTATTTCATTTCTTATACACACTTAGGATTTCCATGCGGTCAAATAGTATAACGTCAAGAAGGGAATCAATGAGATAGAATGAACATAAAAATCATATCGAAAAGCGTGTAGATTAATCGACGAAACCTTCGCCAATTTGTCACTATATTTCTACCTGCACATGACTCGCACAAGACTACCAATCAACGAGCAAAAGTCCAACACCAATATACGGACTAGGCCGACCGGCCTAGCCCAGGAGGCTGATCGGGTTGCCCTTGAAACAAACCCATTTTGACGTCGTTTTCTCCTATTTTATTCCCTGTTGTGTTTGGGGTGAATTTCATCCCGTCCAGTTGGACGTTTTTAGTTTGTAGTAATCCGTTAGGGACAAACTATATTTTCATAAGATAGATTTGGTAGATATCCATTAGGGACATATTTGTCTTTATATTAGATAGATTTGGACGTTTTTAATGTATTGATTGACCCTCCGGGTGATGTAGTAGATACTATTTATGCTGATGTTGGGGCTATCCCCCGCTTGATGGCTACTTAGCCCTTTTTCATATGCAATAAGCGCAGTGACATGCGCCGGAGGCCACTAACTCCCCTTTCAACGAAAAACAAATCTTATTAGAAGATAGATCTTAGGGGAGATATGTTAGTTTCACTTCCTATAAATAATGTGATTTGCCCTAGGTCTTAATCATCTTCTTTCCTAGTAAGTCCCGAGTTTCCACCGCAAGCTTGTACAATAGGTCGATCGGCCGACCCTCATCTGGCAGATCGACTAGCTCCTTTTCGAGTCATTAATAAAGATTTCGATTGTTATTCAGATATATATATATATATATATATATATATATATATATATATATATATATATATATATATATATATATATATATATATATATATATTCATATTTCTAAGGTCTGGAGAGCCCAACTACATCGAGAGCTATTCACTTGACTACTTGGATATGTTGCATTTAGATGTTGAAAACATGTAATATTTGAACTACTTGTCTGTGTGTTCTTGTATATCCTTACTTATTATCTTTTTGCATGAACCTGGGTTGAAAACATATTCCAAAAAATTTTTTGCTCCAAAAATCGATAAAAAAACCGATTTTATGAACTCGATGATAACTATTTAACATTATGTGCCTACGATGCTTTAAAATGTTGACATTTTGCTATTACCTACGTACATGAGTTTTATTTGAAAAACTTTGACGATGAAGAACATAAACCAAACAAAAACGGGTAAAAATTTTACTAAACCTCGGACATATACTCCCTTTGTCCATCTTTTCATGAGTGATCTTCAAATTTGTTAGGATTGTTCTAGAACTTGTGAATGACTCTTTTACGAAATTTACTTGTTCATTGAAATTCTCGTTATTTGATGTAAAAATGATTGAGGCCCTTTTTGATAAATCTTGTCTCCCTCCTTTCACCTTCTATGCGTTTCCTTTCTAATCGCCATATTCTTGCCTATAATATAAACATATTTGTATACTCCCTTTTTTGGTGCTCCACAAAACAACCTCACACCCAAATTGTCGATGTAAGACCATATATGGGGTCAAGAAGTGTAAAGAAATGTAAAAAGGCAAGTATGGGTATTCCCTAATAGAATGCCAAGAATTTTGACAATTTGAAGACCGTATGAAACTCCCAACATATTTTCAGGACTAGGGGAGAGGATGAAATATTCCCGCTAGAAAATCCCGCAACACATCAAGAAAGAGCTCATACAGAAGAAATAAGCTCTAGTTTGTCTCAAAAAGAGAGACAAATTTCCTAACGGTATGATGCTCTACAAAGAGTAGATCGAGATTCAAGATTCAAGAGTGAAGAAATGAAAACTACTCGATGAAGACTTGTCAAGTCGACCGATTTAGCCCTGGAAATCGGCCGATTTTGACTTTGATTGGAACTACAAAGTTGTAAAGCTTCAAAATACCTTCTAACGTAGTACTCGTGAGTTTTATAGTTTTGACGATATCAACGGAAAATCCCATTTTGTTGAAGTGTCACAATGTTGTCTTCATGAGGAACTCGGTCAATTTGAACCCACAAATCGACTTGTTTGCCCCCTAGTTAACAACTATTGACCTACTCTCTAAGACGTTGTGTTGTGTACAAATCGATTTTTTAATGAATATTGGTCGACTTGTCCCGTTTCGCTTCCTTCTTGGACAATATATATTGTTCTTTCCCTTATTATATCTCTTATTTTGGGTTATCTTTTAGCCGTCTGTTGGACATTTTTATCTTTTATGCTTAGAGATAGGGTTTAGTAGGATTACCCTATAACCTTACGAGGATTATGTTAGATATCCTCCCTATATGAGGTTATTAATCATTAAATTAAAGTATCCAATTTTTACGTTTCAATTCCGGAGCTTACAAGTAGAATAAAATAAAAACTGGACCGATCGGTCTAATCTCTATAAGAGATCAGCTGGTCGGTCCTCAATGATTGGCTGACTAGTCCGTAGTTTATCCAATTTGACTTGTTTCATCGATTCAATAAAGGAAGAGATTTTGAAAGTATGTCTTTTCGAAATCTTGATATTTTTAGGGTCTAGATAGCGCATTTCATTAATAATTCTATGACGTTTGTGATTGTCATTATAGTATGTCTTTATTTATGCGTTATAGTTGTTTAGGGTTTTCAATGCAAAATACGAGATTCGAACATGTAAATGTTTTCATACTATTTGATATTTCTAGTGTTGATTGCGAAATGTGAGAGTCGGGTTATTTATACATTTCATATTCTGCAATTGCGATAGCCGAGTAGAATTGTCTCTTCCATAACATGACTATGGAGTGATTGAGAATTTGAACGAAATTGAAAATGTTATGTTTCCTAATTGTCTCCCTCATATTAATGAAACCGTTTATGCGTTGATAATCTCGTGATTGAGAATTTGAACGAAATCAAGAAAAATAATACTAATGAAATAATCAATGAACGCGATCTCTTTACATAGCTTGTGAATCAGAACCACGTAGCATTGCGAAGTGATAATTGTAGTAACCACATAGTATGGCGATTGAGATTTTCCGTGGTATACTAACCCGTTAATCAAATGAAAAGGATACACCGGTAATATTGATTATGATAAGTTACGATATATGTGGTTAGGAAACTCCAAGTGAGGTTAAACATGTAGAAATTTGAGCAAAGTCTAGTCCAAACCCGGATTTAAACAGGTGTAGAATGCCTAATGTGTTTAACTCCATTTTATTATACATGAACCATCCTTATATAGTTATATATTTCCTTACTACTTAAGTCTAAGTAGGGTTGAGCCATAGTCGGTTGGTTCAGCCAAACCGAACCTAAACCGATATTTTTGTTCAAACCGAATCGAGAACCGTAATAATCGGTTCGGTGTTTGGTCCATGTTATATTTAATTTCGGTTTTCGGTTCGGTTTAAGTTCTGAACCGAAAACCGAGGTTCGAACCGTTTTTTTTTATAAAAAAAGCATATTCTGACCGGCGCCTTATGGTTAAGACAAAGAGCTTTAAAATTCCAAATATAAAAAAACCTCCCTCACTCGTTAGGAATAGACGTCGGCTCCCTTCTCCAGTTCTCAATCTCTCAATTCTCTCATTCTAGATCTCAATCTCTCGATTCTCTCCTTTTAGATCCCAATCTCTCCTTCTCAACTTCATTCTCCTCTTCTCAAATCTCGATCTTATTCTCTTCTTTAACATTTTCTTCTCGAATCTCGATCTTATTGTCTTCTTCAACGTTTTGGATCTAGAGATCTCACTTAAATGGATTCGGGAGGATGGTGAGGGACTGAAGGCGGCGACAATGGCGAGGATGCTCCTTTCTTTCTCGATTCTTCTTTGTTTTGGATGTGGGAAGCCGGTGCCTGTAAGAGATCAAGGGGTGAATGATTGATTGCGTCGGTGAAGAACCGAGGGAGACAAGGAGTCCTCTCAAACATCCATTCGGCAACTAGAAGTAGGTCTTAATTATATCTCTTGCTCTTTTCCTTCTCATTCTCTTCTCCTTCTAACCCTTTTGTTCGTTTTTTAGAATTCTACAGATTTATACGTTTGGCCATTTGAGAGTTTGAGACTAGATGTTTGCAGTTTCTTACTTGTTTGTTGATTCATGATTGTTATGTAACTTATTTTCACTTTGAATTTGTTAATTAGATGAAAAATCAAGATGAATATAAATCTGGTTGGTGTGTTTTGTGATGAATAAACCGATTAAGTTCCAACCTTCCCTAGTTATCTTCGTTTATTTTCTACAGTTTTTATTTATTTATTTCGGTTTAACTTAAACCGAACCTAAAAATTTTGGTCTAAACCAAAACCGAACCTAGTTTTCGATTCAAGTTTGTGATTTTCGGTTTTCGGTTCGTTTCGATTTTTGGCGGCTCGGTTCGGTTTTGAACCGATGCTTAGCCTACGTCTAAGTCAATCTTCTCATGTTTTCTTAATTATTTCAACCATTAATTCTAACTATTAGAATGCCTAATTTAAGAAGATTTGACAAGAGTAGAAAAAACCCTAATATGTTTTAAGTATTTGTTGAAAACGGCGGATCAGGAGATACCTCCGAAAACAACCATTACATCATCATGAATGGAAGTATCATTAAAGACGCTTGCTTCGTTATTTGGCATTGCAGTTTTTGGGGTGAGTGACTCTCGACAATCTCCACTCGTGAATTGTAACGGATGTTACTCTAGTCTAAACAAGCATAATTATCCCATAAGTCTAGCTTACAAAGTACTTTCTTGGGCTATTCGGCTATTCCTCATCACTATTGTCAACTATACTTTCTCATATTCGATTCACTAGGATGTCACTCAACGCTTCTCTTTATTTTTGGCTTGTTGGTCTTTATTTTATTTTGTAACTGTTAGTTTAGTTGTCAATTATTTGACATCGTGATCACGATATTATTGTGTCGCATAGAATAGGTTAACTTTTAAAAATTCGCACAAATTAGGTTAGTCCGAATTGAATGGCCATCCTTGGTTCTATCTCATGCAATAATAAAATAAAATGAATAAAACGATGCAAAGCCCATATTTTAAAGGTGGGTTTGGGGCACAATTATCGTGAGATAGAATGGTAAGCAATAACATGAGCCCCACCAAAGTGGGTCCCTCCTCCCCTATCATCAGAGACGTGCCTATCCAACTTTGTCAAATTTATATAATTAAATAATACAGCATCATAAAAGACGGACGTCTATAATATTAAGTCAACCATATCCCCATCAAGTAAGAAACGGACACGTGTACAACCACAATGCCAACTTTCAATTAGCATCTTCAGCCTCTCTCGTGGGGCCCGTGGCAGCCCCGCATTAGCCAAATCACCCTTCACACCACAAGATAAGCATTTACCCCAAAATTGAGTTTTTTTTAAGACAACAAAAATTTATTAAACAATTTGCTCATAATATCCTCGAATTATTTTCTTTTCTTCTTATATCCACATATTTTTAAAAAAATTCTTGTATTTTAAAATTTTAAAACATTCTTCTTCTTATTCATCATTAATTTTTATTTATTAGTTTATACATGTTCTATTAAAGATTAATATAATCTGAAGATTAATTTTTTTCTTTACTTTATAAAAAATAAGTTAAAATCATTGTTTTTAACTTCATAAAAACTAAAAACTAATCCGAGTTATGATAAATAAGAAAAAAAGTTGACCACAAAATTAAAATAATTTAATTAATTTATTTTGTTTATTTATTATAAGAAAAGAAATTGTGAATGTTTTAAAGTTTGAGGGTAATCAAAAAATTTTTTAAAAACTATTGAATACAAAGATAAAAAGATAATACCTCAATTTACTAAGAGCATCTTTTTTTTTCTGGATATAATTTCTATAAAAATACCATTTAATCTTCTTTATTTTAACAAAAACTTTATAAAAAAAAACCTCAATTTGTATGAGTTAAGACATAATTTTTTTTCTTTCAAGAACCTTTATTATCCTCCCATCTAGGGATGTCAATGGTTCGGATGGTGGGTGGTTGTATCACTTCCGTCAATTGAACCGTACTGCAAAACCATCCACCCGGACCATCAACCAGTCAAGCTCCCCTTTCACCCTAAACCATAATCACGGTTGTTCGGGTGAGTCGGGTTTTTTTGGGTTTAACCGGTAAATTAAACTTGTAAATTGTAATACTCATTTCTGTTTTTTTTAAAAAGCGGTTACGGTAGTCATGAATAAAAAAAGAAGAACTATGATTGTTAAATGAGTTGTATATAACAATTCAACAGCTCGTAACAATGGTAGTCATGAATTAAAAAAAACTGCATCAACAAATAACAATTAAACATTCAACATTTAGCAAACATTCAGCAAACCAAACAACAACTCAATAACTCAGTAATTCAGCAACACTCAACAGCTCGCAACAACTCAACAACTCTGAATTCAACAATATAAACGGCTCAAGAGTGTGGAGGCGTGGAAGCGTTGGTTGCGTAACCTGCGAGTCCGTGACTTAGGGTTTACTCTTTGAAAGTGTGGACCGAAGGCGTGAAAGGTTGGGGAGTGGAAGCATTCTTGCGTAACTTGAGTAAACTAAAGACTTAGGGAGTTATAATTTTAGAGTTTGTAAAAATTACATGTTGATTTTATTTTATTGTATTTTATCTTATCATAATTTATTTAAAATTTGGGTGGTTCGGGATACGATTTTTAATATTTTCACTCTAAACTGTAACCGGACCATTGAATGATCAACCATCACCCGCGTTCCAACTGCATTTTATTGGATTTTCGACCATTCGAGTAATTCGGATTTTTGGATAACCATTATTTACGGGTGAAATTACTATCCCTGCCTACAAACATATTAAATTTTATTCTTATAATTTGAAGTGTTTATATTGAGAAATTATTAATTAACCCAAAGCAGGGATGCGTTTCAACTGAAACAGAGTTAAACCCCTGTACACTGCTATATAAAGCAGAGGAAGGAGCTCCGTGTCTCGGCCATCAACAGCTAATTAAACATAGACATTTCTTCTTCTTCTCATATTCTCTTCTGTTCCTGTCTGCTACTCTCGCTGTAAATCGATCGCTCTGTCGAGTTTTTCAGTTTCAGTTTCTTCCCCCAACATCCCGCTTCTTGGTATCCCTTTCTCGAACAAATCTCAGACGTTTCTTGGTTTTCCAAAGCTTTACTTTTCGTAAATCAGGCAAAGTATTTACACTTTCATCTTAAGAAGATCTGCTCTTTTTCTAGGCAAATCCCCTCTTGAAGTTGATTTTGAAGCAGCAAGGTTCATTTTTAAAAGACCTTCTTCTTCTTCGGCTTTCCTTACTTGGATATTTTTAGATATATATACTCTGTTTTGTTGTTTTACAAACCATGGCTGCAGCGATCGATATTTACAGCAGTAGCAAACGGATGTTCTCAGATCCGATTAGCGAAGAGGTTAACATAGCACTCCAACCATTCATGAATAGTGTTTCTTCGTCTTTTCTACACCCTTCCAATTCTAATCTTTTCTATCCCCCACTCAATTTGTAC
Organism: Fagopyrum tataricum; assembly: GCA_002319775.1. Classification (NCBI taxonomy): domain Eukaryota; kingdom Viridiplantae; phylum Streptophyta; class Magnoliopsida; order Caryophyllales; family Polygonaceae; genus Fagopyrum; species Fagopyrum tataricum. Next base: position 45,636,178 of record CM008281.1, read on the forward strand.
CCATCCGGTTTCATCCAATCCAAACCAACCCAGATAATTTCAACTGGGTTATCGGGCCCAATCGGACTCAACCAGCTCACCCCGAATCAGATGCTTCAGATCCAGTTTCAGTTGCAACATCCACAATCCATGTCAATCCCATCATCAAATTCCCACCACCTCAACTATCTTTCTCCGAAACCCGTATCCATGAAGCAATCCGGAGCTCCTATGAAACCCAAGCTTTACAGAGGAGTCAGGCAGCGTCACTGGGGAAAGTGGGTGGCTGAGATCAGACTCCCCAGGAACAGAACACGGCTCTGGCTTGGCACCTTCGACAAAGCAGAGGAAGCTGCTCTGGCCTATGACAAGGCGGCCTATAAGCTTAGAGGAGACATGGCAAAACTCAATTTCCCTAACATTAAGCACGATAATTCATCGGATTACAAGCCTCTCCACTCCTCTGTTTTCGCCAAGCTCGAAGCCATATGTCTGAACCTTAAGAAACAGGGCAAAACAAAGGAGCCCACCGCCTGCCTTAAAGCTGAAACAGAGCAACCGGAGATCAGTTCATCTGCAACCGAGAGCAGTCATCAGACTGCAAATTCGTCCGATTCAGATCCTTTGGTTCCAAAATCAGAGAATTTATCAGCCTCTGGTTTATCGGACGAAGGGTCTTCTGGCTCAGGCTCAGGTGAGGCATGGTCACCGTTATCATCGGCGATAGAGAATTCGTTCCTGAATTTCGGGGAGACATCATGGGATGAAACGGAGATGTTCTCCCTTGAGAAGTTTCCTTCTGTGGAGATAGATTGGGCTTCTCTCTAAGGGGATTGGGCGCTGTATATATGCTCAGTGTCCATATCTTCCTATTACTCTGTAAAACCACTCTAGGGTCTTTTCTTTTGTTTTCTATCTACATCTAGCTTAGATCCTCTGTTAAATGCGGTTTTTTGACATTTTACAGAGGATTTTACATGTCAAGTTTAATACTATGGTCTGTGTGTACTGTAAACCTGGCCGGTGAAAATTTTAACTCCCCGGAGCAAGGTGTATAAATCCTTCAGTGAAATTCCGAAGCCAACATGTTTTACTATCGTTGGTGTATAGTTGATGTAATTTTCTGGTATGTTTTAAGATATTTATGTTCATTTCATTGCTGTTGATTTTTGTTCTCCCGTTGGTTTGTTGAACATGCTAAATTTAAGGTCAAGAGGAGGCATGTACTGGAAGTTGTGCACACACGAGGTGTTCGACATAAAATAAGCCCAACCAATTTTCAGAGAATTTAACGCACTATATTCGTTATAATTGTTAATGAAATGTTGGATTGCAGAATCCAATAACAATAATGTTTAAATTAAAATGTAAAGCACAATGTTTTGATAATGGAAATCAATTCATTGAAAGGTCTAATTGTCACAACTCTCTCTTCAAAATTTGCAGGGTTAAACACAATGTGCTACGTAGAACAGAACAGGATATGTTTTACATTTTACTTACATCTAGAGGAATGGTAAACCAAGGATATGTTGCATTCCGTCCCGAGTCGCTTTACCCAACTTATCGGTATAGCCGTATAGGCAGGCCTGGGTTAACAACATGTGCTACGTAGAACAGAACAAGACCCCAAAATATAATGGGCCTAAATTATCAATGTCCATGTTCATGAAAATAGAAAGAATACACTTTTTATCTATTTTTTTTCCACTTATCGTAATGAAATTCATAAAAAATTTATGGGATAACTATTTTATTTTTAGGAATTTATTTCCTTTACTTCTATAACACTTTTTTTTCATAGGATATATTTATTTTATTCAATTTTACTCTTCCTTAAATTCACTATTATTATTATAATTTATTTATTAATAGGACCTCCTATATATTGAACAGGGCACTAAAGTGATCGATCCAGGACTGGGTACAAGTACACGACGGTGAGGACGCCGTCGCTCCCCCTACCAGTAAGTTAAATACATGTTTAAGGTGATAATCTTTAAGATTATAGTTATTTACACATATATATTTTATTTATAAATAGTGAAGTCATACACATATATACACGCGATTAAGGTATGTAAGTTAAATTTATGTTTATGGTAATAATCTGTAATAATGATGGATGAGACCGAACACGAAAATTCTGAACCAAATACCAAATCATGCCCCATGAAATGAAAATTAAAACCCTAAACCAAAATCCTAACCCAAAAAATAAAAATAAGTATCCTAACCATAAAAAAAAAGTTACCCTAAATATGTTGATGCATGATCCATAACAACTAAAACGAAAAATTTAAACTAAAATCTCAACTTTAAATTTTTAAATAAAAAAAATCATTATTTACTTAATGCAACGTCCACCCATATAATGCAGGTGTCAATTTTTTAGGCTTAAATAATAAATTACATTTCGAATAGAGAAACGAGGGATGTATTTAGAGAACTTCACATATTGTAAAGCTGATCGGAAAGATGTTTTCAGCCTTGGGAGTCATCCTGTGAGCTACAACCCTTTTATCTCTCACCTCTCAGGCTGAAAAATCCCTTTCATGTCATACTTCGATATGAACCATTGGGAGTGATAAATTATGTGTTGGGCCTATAGAATGATGAAGGTAATGCCCCTTTTTGGAAGTATATCTATGACATTCTTTTAGATGTATTTCCATTTCGCAAGATAGACTTGTAATCGCAACGAGGATGATATGGACAATCTTGACGAGTTTGTCGGTCACACCATTTACTTTCCTAAAAATATGAGTACTGAAAACCTGGAATAAAGCAAAAAAAAAATAAACAGTTACAGTCGAAACACCCAGCCAAATGGCTGTCAAACGGCCGTTTGCTGGCCGTAGGCCTGGCCGTTTGGCAAAGCTGTTTTGACATCTTTTTGACGGTTCAGTAAAACTTACTTTTCTTCTGGTTTGACCTACATGACCCATAAGTACAACTTTCGAAGCTTTTTTGAAGATCTGCAACATTACAATTGGTATGATTGTCCAAATCCAAAGGGAAGAATGACAAAATCTGAAATCTCTTAGATATCGTCATAAAATGGCATCCAACTCAAATGGTTTCCACTTGACTTCTTTAATCTTTAGTCAATCTTGATGTTTCCATGCATTTTCCGACTCCAAGGAAGATTGAATCCTCATACTTTGGTATTTTCATACCATAAATGGCCTTGAATGCTTGAAACACGAAATAAACTGAAGTACACACCGAAATGTGGAAATGGGAGCTTTCTACAGTAAAACGAAGCATATACGAGATTTTTGGCCACGAAAATTCATGATTATAAAGCCAAAAAAAGGGCTACATTTGACTCTCATCACATACTCCATACTTAAACCTTGTTTGTCCTCAAGTAAGATCATGTCGTATGCATACTATGTACAAAACAAATGAGTGCCTCAACTAAGAGGAAAACAAACAACTCAAACCATGTCATCATAACATCAATCATAATAAGAGAATAAAGAATGTGTCATAGTTTTCCAAACCATACATCTTAGTTTAAATTCCGACCATCCTTAAAATTTTCCTAGCTCCGGCCTTGCTCAGACTATATTTTAGTTTGGAGTCTGATTTGAAGATATATTTGACTTTGGATTCTCTTCTAAAGTATGTAATATCATAGGATTCATACATCTTAGTTCTTACCCTATTTTTGGGTTATTGTTTTAGTTTGATAGTTTTGGATTAAGGCATCGGGTAGTTTTATTTGTCTTTGAATTACGCTCGATTCACAAATTGTTGATATTGTATTAGAGGATGTTGATGTGGAAGATTCTGCCATGAAATCTTATACCGAGAATGTATATTTTTTTCATTCAAATTTTAATTCATTTTAAATTTCATATCTAATTATTGTTTTTTAAATCTTTGTATTATTTTAGGTTGTTGATGTAGATCATTACATCGAGCTCTGAAGGATTCTGATTCTAATATATGTTGATTTAGTGATTTACGTTTGTTGCTGCAAACAATATTGCATTTATTTGCACCGTTTTGTATTAATTAGTATTCATTTCTACGTTGGTTTGTAATGTTGGACAAAATTATGTTATTTTAGTAGATTTATATTTGTATTACTTTAAAATATAAATTTACTTTATACTTGTAAATGTCTAAAACTGAAAGATATCCTACATAATATACACCCGGTTATTTCACCCGAACACCCAACGGGTGATGGGTGGGTGGGTGACGGATGAAGTATTAGATGGGTGTTGATTGGGCGGGGTGGGTGAGAGTTTAAGTAAGGTTGGCGGTTGGTGGAAGTGGAACTTCCACCCGTAAACCGACCTATTTCCATTCCTAATTGAGAAGGTGGTAGTGACGATATTGCATTAGATCAAGTTCAACCGTAATCTATCATTAAATCATGGAATTAACACAAACTCAATAAGGGTAGTAGGCCGATTTTGTATCTGGATCCGTTGTTGTGCTAGTAATAAATTCAAGGTTCTATTTATCAGTGAAGGCATGAGTCATAGCGATCATTCAACATAATTCTCATTGATAAGGAGAATAGAGCATATTTATTGGCCATTGTGATCGGACGGATGTAAATAAAATGGAGAGGCCGGAGTCAGTGTCGTCATGATGAACACGACAAGACTCATCGGTTTGAAGGAGGGAACATTTTGCGGTATGTCGTCGGCGTAGGGTTTAAATACATAACAACTAACCTTAGGGGTAATAGAAATGTAAGTTTAAATAAAGAATGAACTAAAAGATAATTGTTGATATGCCTTGAATGGATATGTTATATGTTGGGGCCTTTACTGTTTGGCCTAATCTTATACTTGGCAACCAAGTATTACCTAGGGTTTCATAACTTTGTATATTATAGCATCCCTCTTTTCGTCATATAATTTGTTTATCTGTAATCCGAACTCCATAAAATCTCTTTACACTACACGGAGCCATTATATGATGAACCACTATAAATTTGTGTGTCATTTTTCTTGTTTGTTGAATTATGTTCTTTCTCATAATTCCTCACAAAAAATTGTGATAATGATGTCTTCTTTCAACATGAAGATTGAAAAGTTCACAAGGAGGAACAATTTCATTATGTGACAAATCAATATGTGAGCGTTGTTGAAACAACATGGCTTATAGGAGCCGTTTTCAAGGAAGTAATCCAATAAGGAAAACGAAGATATTGTTGAGATGGTCATTCAAAAGGATAAGGCGGATTCAACCATCATGATGTGTCTCGTGGTTGATGTCTTATGTTAAGTTTCGGATTAGGACACTGCAATCAAACTGTGGTGGAAGTTGGAGAGTCTCTACTTGACGAAGACTCTCACCAACAAGTTTCTTATAAGGCAGTGTATATTTAGTCTGTGAATGTAGAAAGGTACGCAGCTTCGTGAACACTTAGATCACTTGAATATAATACTTCTATACTTGCATAATAGTGACTACAACGTACATGTACTTGATAAATTTGCGTGTCTCACACTGGCATAAACTATAAACACCTTATGAGGTGTGATTTGGTAAGTCTGTTGAATATTTTGGCCTTAGGGTTTTTAGTTGTAAAGTTTACTATTATGTTAGTCAAGGTAAACTAGAGCCTCGAGCAAAGAAATAAGGTTTTTTAGGCTATAAAGATGCTGTCAAGAAAAATCGAGTTTGGTCTCCATCAAAGAGCAGATTTGTTTTGAGGAGAAGGGTGTTTTTTTATGAGAGTTATATGCTTAACTCGATAGTGAAGCCAATTGAATCAAGGGAGAGCAACAATATTGATAAACATGTGGAGATCTAGTTTCTTCCTCAAGAAGAAAAGGAGCATCCACATTCAAAAGCTGACCTACTGATAGGTGATGAAATCACTATCAATTTAGGTAATTTTTAGAGTCCTTTTTATGTTTTTGAGTCATATTGTGTTGCTAATACTTTGATCCAGATGAAAGAGTCTAAATGAAGCAAAAAAAGTTATGAGCAACACTTATGAGTTGAAGTAAAGCGACGGAGACAAGTTTCTGGTACTACACCGCCCCCGCGGAGTAGTGTCACCGCCCCTGCGGTGGACCCATGCCTAGGGCCGCAGTCAGCGCCTCAGCCTGCGCCAGAAGAAGCTTGTCACCGCCCCCGCGGCCGCCTCTGGCCACCCCTGCGGTGACAACCCTAAAGACCCACGCCGAGAGCCGCAGCCAGCGCCTTCGCCTGCGCCCAAGAAGAGACTTGTCACCGCCCCTGCGGCCGCCCCTGCGGTGACTCAGCCTGAAGAAGCAAAGACAGCGCCCCAGCGCTCCTTCCTGCGCCCTTGCCAGCGGTCCTGTGAAGCCGAAGATCTAGTGTCACCGCCCCCGCGGTGACTCTGTGCCGCGCCTGCGGATTTTCACCAGAAACGCCACGAAGTTGAAGAGTCAGACGTTCAAAGAACATTTAAAGACCCGCCCCTGCGGGAATGTCAAGCAGCCCCTACGGCCAAGAGGAAGATGGAACGTTTTTGCCTAAACTGCCCCTGCGCCACCCTTGGCCGTGGGTGCGGGTTAGCGTCAGAGGACTTTACTCCGGCTGTTTTCGTCGCCTTTATGGTCTTAATTGTGGTTGTTTGCACAACCTCTTTACACCATTCTTTATGGTGGTTGTTTGCACAACCTCTTTACTCCTTTTTAATGCATTTTGTAGTATAAATAGAGCCCTTGGCTAAGGCTAGAATCATCTCATTTTCCAATATATTTCTCTCTTTGTTAACTTATCATTTGTATGGAGTGCTAAGTCTCCTTGCTACATTGGGTTGATTGAAGCTTCATATAAGTTGGTTGTAAGTTCTTTTCAATAGAAGTATTATTCAATATATAAATGTGTTATATTCTTGGTGTTTAACTTAGTTTGCATGTTTGTTTTCCACTTAGTTTGATCACCTAAGTTGTGTAATTGCATGCAAAAGGCTAAGGTTAATTGGTTCCGGGTTCGGGTCAGTAATCCAGTAGCAAACTCTTAGGTATGAACGGGTTGTGATTATCTAAGTGTAAAAGGAATATAACTACATAATAAGATTAACGGGTTGTTTCTCTTTTATGTATCTCTTTATCTTTATTAGAATGTTAACTTGTTGTTTGGTCTTGTAGGTTTACGGACTAGGAACTCGTTAAGTTGTATTAATTCCGGTTGGCTTAATACATAAATATGCTCAAGATGAGAACAATTGTTGAATGCTTCTAAAAAGAGCCAACCAAGTTATATGTATGCGGAAATCTAACCTAGTGTAGTGTTTGTCTCTTTGTTTTTAACACCATCAAACTTTACTTCAATTATATGTTTGTCTTGTCACATATTACAATCCCCCCCCTTTTGTTACCAAATCAATAACTGAATCTAATAGAAACTTGATAAAAATTCTCTTGGGTTCGACCCTTACTTACACTATACAAATCGGTTAAGTGTAACGTTAGGACTCTACTTTGACTAAAAGCTAAAAGACAACGACCATAGGCTTTTAGCCTCGTCACCTATCAAAATCTACAACATCAAAAAGTCAACCACCAGAAGCATTTTACCAAAGATTAGGTGAGGATAGATTAAGAAGAGCTAGAGTAAGACCTCCACAACGGTATGGTTTTGAGGATATGGTTGGTTATACTCTACAAGTTGTTGAAGAGATGGACACTCATGAACCATCCACATATATAGAAGTTGTAGTTGGGTCTGAAGTTGCACAGTGGTTTTCTTCGATGAAAGATGAGATGGAGTTGCTTCATAAAGAATATGACTTGGGAGTTAGTCATACTGCCTAGAGAGAGATTATAACTTTCAAATGGGGTTTTAAGAAGAAGAAAGAGATGTAGCATGTTGAAGGGGTCAAGTATAAGGCTTGAATTGCTGCAAGAGGTTTTCAGCAAATAAAGGGAGTGAATTAAAATGAGATTTTCCTGCCGGTTGATAGCATATTTTCATGCTATCTTTTGTAATGTTGTTTTTATGTGTTTTCCTTTTTTTTTTTTTGCATGCATGGAATAAGGCATTTACATCTTAGCTAGAGATTATATGCATCAATGAATGTCTACTCCCCTTTGTCTCTTGTATTTAAGCGTTTTAGGTCCAAAAAGGAGCGTGAAGAGATGAAATCCATCAAGGCCTAAGGAAGCTCACTTAACTTCATCATAACATGGAAAACAAGGAAGGAAAGCAAGAATAATGCCCTGGAGCATGCAAGCAAGAAAGGCCAAAGGCCATGAAAGAAGAGCCAAAGACTCACCTTGGAGAATGCAAGTCAAGGAGGAGAGGAGAGGAACACTAGCAAGTTGTGAAGAGGATATTTCAGGGTATACATAAGACCAGATCTGACACAAGCTATTAGTGTCGTGAGTAGGTTCATGAGGCAACGAGGAGAGGAACACTAGCAAGTTGTGAAGAGGATATTTCGGTACCTTAGAGGTACATTTGTTAATGAGAATGATACACAATGTTTGGTCACAAGGTACTTTGATTCTAATTATGTTGTAGATGTTGATACTAGAAAATCTATGACCGGTTATGTTTTCACTCTTGATGGTTTTGTTGTGACTTGGAAGGCAACCTTATAACCTATGGTCACTTTGTCTACCTCATAGGCAAATACATGACATTGATTGAATTAACCAAAGAAGAAATTTGGTTGAAGGGATTGGTTAGTGATCTAGGTATACATTACGATCAGGTTATTGTATACTGTGACAGTTTGAGTGCAATTTGTTTGGTCAAGAATCAGGCTGATCATGAGAGGACTAAACATATTGACGTTATGTATCATTTATTGAGAAGTGAGAAGAGGATCAAGGTGAAGAAAGTGTGGACTACTAATAATCATGTTGATATGTTCACCAAGCTAGTACCCCACAACAAGTTCCAACATTATTGGGACTGGGTAAATGTCATAAGTTGTGAGTGCCCAATGAACAAATCTAGATATAGAAAGAAGAGTTAGTTTGGACATTGACTAATGCATCGGATATGTCTGTGAGGATTAAAAGGTGAAAATTTATTGATATGTCTTGAATGTACCTATCATTTGTTTGAGCTTTTACTATTTGACCTAGTCTTATATTTGGTGACCAAGTATTACCTAGGGTTTCGTTACTTTATATATCGTAGTTTTCTCTCTTTGCCTTCAATCATCTGTTTATTTATAATTTGAAACTTCTCAATAAAATATCTCTAAAGTGAGTGTAGTCAATCTAGGGTGAACCACATTAGTTTATTTTTTCTTGTTTATTCAACTCTATTTTTTCTTCATAATTTCGTACAGTGATATCTATCTCTTATAAAAAAAAGTTTATTTGGAGTCCATAAATACTAAAAGCCATGGTTTAAATTAATTCATAGGAAAAAGTTTCCAAAAGTCCAAAATTGAGTTTAGAACACACAATGTTGTAAGGTGAATTCACAAAATTTGCAACTTTTAAATACGTTAGGGTCCAAAATTGAAGGCTAAAACAAGCTTAAATCGACATGATTTAAATTGGAGAAAAACTAGGTCACATATCTTTTATTCAATTGACCCGAAATCTCCTAGCAGGGATTTAACGTCAGTAACACATATATCTATCACCTCGTTCACCACAAATATATACGAATAATTGAAGACACTTTTGTTAGTCCATTTAAATTGCTGAACTTTAAATTTCGCGACGAAATCTATTGACATCTTCCCGATCATTAGTCGTGAATTGCAAGTAAAATTAAAGACACTAGTGTTCTCCAATTTTTAATGGTAAAGTGATTGGAAAATAGTATTTTTGTGAGTGGAGTTCATGTGAACCAAAATTTAGATTAATAAGAACAATTAAGATGTGAAGTATATCTGTAATTTTGGAAGCACATGCCGCCACAATGCGCATGGCCATTGTAATATTTATATGAAATAAAATCAAACTCAAACCAAGAAGACAATGCAACCCACTAGCCACTAACTCGATAGGTCAAGATCTTCTGTATCCCTCCTCATGTGTATTCTTGTATTCTTTTCGTGTAATTGGTAAAATTCATATTATTTATTATTTTTTTTATAAAACAGTAAAACTTTAATTCTTAATTATTTAACATTAACCAATTACAGCATAGAGATACATGTATCACTTGTATAAGATGGTACAAGAAATCTCAATTATAACTCGATAGCCTCGGAATTATTCTGCAAATCATTTATTCTTCCTTCTTTCTAATTCTAACGTTAATGCACGCATTGCAATTTGCAGGAAGGCTTCTTAAATAAGTTAAAATGATACCCAAAATGATTCATCTCAATAAACGACACAATAATTGCAATTTGCAGGAATAATGTTATCGTATTATAAATGGGGTCAAAATATCCACCTCCATTCTTAGCCTTTACATGTACATCAGATGTCGCATGTTAGCAACATTTTTTTTTCTTTTTAAAATTTATTGATGAAATAAAATAGCTCATTCTATTTATGTTGTTAGTTGAATTGTTAGATAATATATAATGTCGGATTTTTTTAAAAACCATATCTCTAATTTTGCCTCTAGTTAAAATAAGATAACAGTTTTTTAAAAAATAAAACAAATTACAGTTTTAGATAAATTAAAATTAAATAAATAAATTGGACTAAATTAGACCATCATCTTATGAGTAAAGTTTGAATACGTGCAACTTGTTTCTTTTACCATTTGCTTGAATCACATTTAAAACATAGATGCAATTTTTAACCTTCTGACATTAGTGTTGTGTTTGGACATAAATGGAAGGTAGAGTAGGGTCACGTGCATACAAGCGCACATTTTGTCTAAGTCTAACACATAAGTCTAATGGAGTTTCACCCTAAAACTGATTGACAATAGGAATAGGCGTGGAGAATTATGGTTTCCACATCGATAATATTGGAATAATAAGTTTAATATATAAGGTTGGTGGACTACTCTATCGTCAATTGATTTTAGGATGGAACCTTGCTGGTCTTATGTGATGGACTTGGGCCCAACGCACATATGTGCTTGGACGTGCGTTGGACCCCATGTCAATTCTGACCCAATGAAATATTTCATGGTATCAGAGCAGGTTCTGAATTATTAGGCATGTCGGCCTTAAGACTCAAATTGCGGACATGGACTATGATAGTCCGTCCAGTTGGGATAGCCGGCTTTAAGGCATTTCGTCAAGTGTCAACCGAGTCAAACAGTTGCACTTGAGGGGGCGTGTGGAGGATTATGATTCCCACATCGATAATATTGGGATAACAAGTCTAGTATATAAGGTCGGTGGGCTACTCCTCCTATCGCCATTTGGTTTTAGGATGGAACTTTGTTGGGCCTGCATGTTGGACTAGGGCCCAACGCGCATATGCGTTTGGATGTGCGATGGACCCCAACTCAATTCTAACCCAACGAAATCTTTCAAGAGGAACTCATTGATCTTGTATATACTAGACTAGTAGGCTCAGAATCTTCCAACTTTTTTTTTTTGAAAGGGAAACAACTAGTATTATAAAAGGTCAATTTCTGCCAACTGAAGGGTAGTTGATGGAAAATTGCTTGTCCAAACATAAACATAATTACAATGTAAAGCGAGACATGCAACCATATGAGCTAAAGTGTTGGCCGAACGTTTCACATGTTTGAAAGAAAAATAAATAAAATTGAGGAAGCATAGCAATAATGTCCCGACACAGAAGGTCCAAGTAAGAGTCACCAAATGATGAGCTGAATAGACGAGTTATGACCGTGAGCGAATCACTCTCCAAAACCAAGGAAGATACAGGGAAACCATGCATGTTAGTGATGCCAAAGAGCAAAGCAGTAGCCTCTGCAGGAGTCGGGTCAAGGTCATAGTTCAAAACCTTTCTAGCCACCATTAATACCTCTCCTTTGTAGTTACGTAGTACTATTCCTAGTTGAGTTCGATTTATGATAACACTTGCATCAGTGTTAAGCTTCAGTTGATCTCGCATTGGCGGCGACCATGAGGATGAAGTGGAGCACCCGAGGCCTGCAATAGTTGAATGTTGAATAGCAGGCTGATTGTTTATATAGTCCCATACGTAGGTCAATAGTTGTTCACGTAATAACATAGGTTCTGGCGGATTATCATCAAAGAGGCTGCGGTTTTTGGCTGTCCATGCTATCCACAATTAATGAGGAATTCTGCTATACTTGGATTACCGAAATCAGAGTGAATCCTAGATAAGCATTCATGGGGTTGCATTGAATTCAACAACGGAAAAAGCAAAGAAATGGTTGCGTCCGTCCAAGAGAAGGAGGAGAAAAGGCATTGTATTAGGGCATTCCAAACAGACTCGGAGTCAAGGTTACAACGCGTAAAGATCGGTGAGTCTATGATACGTTTCGTATGTAGTGCTGATTTAACACTGAGATAAGATGAGCATAGAAACCAGCCAAAAACCTGCACCCTTGGCGGCAATTTTTGCTTCCATATATACGACCAGGAACTCGAATATTGGATAGTGTTGTGCCCAAAAATCCCAGCCAATAAGCCAATCTAACCGAAATAAATTCCCGTAGACATGTAGAACCATAGCGGTGCATCGGGTGGTTTAGGACAACGTTTGTTTATGGGGATAGACATAATCGAATTAACTGTATTTGGAACAAATAAAGATTCCAGTAGTTCAATATTTCATTCATCCCCAGATGCATCAATTAGTTCAAAAACCATAATATCAGGATTTACCAAAGGTAGAAGCACCGGGGATGCAAGAGTGTTTGAAGTGATAGGTACCCAACGATCTAGTAACCGAATTGTGTGTCCCGAACCAACACGCCAACCAAAGAACACCTAAGATTAACCACTTTTTCACATTTCAAGTTTCTTTTCTCTCTCCCACACCATCTTAATAATAACACAATGTAAATTTTTACCACATCAATATAACACATTATTTGTTCTTAACATTGATATTATATATTGCTTTATTTGTTTTATCAATAAAACATAAACGAAATATAAACTAAATATTATACATTTTAATTAAAAATTTAAATTTAAATAAGACAATTTTGAAATATTGGTTTTTAATTTTTAAATTTAAGAAGTTCATGAATTCTTAAATTATATATCGTGATATTTTAAACGTATGAGAATAACACCACAAATTAATATAAAATAAAAGTGATGATTTCAACATATGAGAATTACACTACTAGTGTTTTTGGACCGCCAAATAATTTTTTTACCCTCGTAAACACTAGTTGTAAGAGCCCTAGTATTTCGGACCGAGATTGGACCTTAGCCGAGATTGGCTTTGGCCGAGATTGGCCTTTCCGCACCCGCGGGCATGTCTGCCGCTCCTGCGGCTCAGGGAACCGCCCCTGCGGTTTCCAGCGGCTACAACCGGTTTTGTTGACTCCTTTGACCCGTGCTTTACCTTTGCCTTACTTCTTTCTTTCCCTTGGCTGATCAAGGGTTACTTCTTCACTTTTCAATCCAGCTTTAACGTCCTCCTTGCTTCTCCTTCTCCTTCTTGATCTTGTTGTTGGTTTTCCCTTGAGTTGGTAAGAGAGTTATAGTGGTGGATGGTGATGTTGATGTTGATGCTAGTGATTGATATGCTGAGCTTGAGAGCTAGTGGAGGTGTTGTCTTGGAGCAGTTTCGTGCCTAGGCCACAGCTGTGGTATGTCTTCCTTACTTCTTCATTCTTTCTTCTTCCTTGTTCTTCTTTCCTTAGCTTAATTTAGATGTTTGGACATAGGGTGATGTTGGAATGTGTATGTTTATGCATGTGTGTGAATCTGGAATGATAAAGACGTGACTTGATCACGAGAAGAGCCGAAGAGGAATCGCGGGTTCACGTTCTGCACAAACGCCGCCCCCGCGCCTGGAAGCCGCCGCCCCAGCGGAAGCCGTGCCGCAGCGCCCGCGCCAGCGCTTGCGCCGTGCCTGCGTTTTCCTGCAGCCTTGTCACCGCGCCCGCGGCTGAGTTCTGCCGCGCCTGCGGGTTGCTTGCTCCGCCCCTGCGTCCCTTGTATTACGCAGGTGCGTCTTGTCCCGGATCTACCTAGAGTTAGAAAGATCCTTTTATTTCCTAGTATGAGCGGTAGTAGCATGCTAGGTATCGGATGTTGATGAGTATGATATAGATATGCCGGTTACGGCTTTGAGGTTTACGAGTAGGATCCCTTGGGTCTAGGTGTGACCCTTTGTGTGATAGGAGTTTGATATATATATGTATGCCTTGTATAAACCATGTTGTCCTCCAGATTGGAGTGGACGTATCTGAGAGTTGATCGAGTTGGGACGACTACGAGGTTGAGGTAAGTCCGTAGGACTTACTTAGTTGCCATCCCTATATTGGATGTGTGCATGAGTGATGTGTGGTATATGTGATAGCATGCGTTATGGTTATTACCGATCTATGGTATATTGTTTGCCCATTGTAGGGTCGTGATAACTTGCCCTTTCATCCCGCCGGAAGTCTGGGTGGTTCTCTGTAGGCAGGCCAGACCTGGTAAACGGTTCGGGCACTCCCCATTCCCTTAGGGTACACGGGGTGATGTTCTAGGCACCATTCCAACTTGCTATTGGACCCAGAGGCGAGGATTATATATTCCTCGTGTCACATATGTTTATATGGATATATATACGAGTTGATTGCTGGACTTTATAAAGATAATAAACCGGGTAAATGTGTGAAAGCATGATGATGTGTTAAGATTTCTAATGTGTGTTTGTGCTCTAGCATCTTCTTATATATGTGTATGGTTAGCTAATGGTTTTATACCGTGTTGTAGATACTTTGCAGGATAGGAGAGCTGCAGAGTGATCCAGAGTGGGTGATCCGCTGAGGGCTCCGTACACTGGGGCGTTATCGGGGATATGAGTTCTTTTGTTGTACAATGTGGTTTTATTTGTACTCAGCGGTACATTGTATTACCTTTTGATATGGATATATATATATATATATATATATATATATATATATATATATATATATATATATATATATATATATATATATATATATATATATATATATCAGTTTCATGTTTTGTTTTAATATATATATATATATATATATATCAGTTTCATGTTTTGTTTTAATCTATCTGTGTCTTGTTGTAAGATCAGTGAAATTGTTGTCAGGCTAGGGTCAAGATCCATTGTGAGATCCTAGTCCAGTAGCACTCCGAGTCCAACACTAGTGTTTATGAGAGGCCAAATACAGTAAAAATAAAATAAAACAACAGCTTTTCTAACATTAATGGAGTACAAATTTCACTAATCCAACGTGGGCTGGACCAAGTGCATAGATTCGCCCACTTGATTGCTCCAACAGCCCAACTTATAAATATATTTCCACAAAACCATTTGCTCATCACCACTTCTCATAAAACATGCTCTACTATGCATTGCAAAATTTTCCTCTTATTCATTCCTCGATTTTAAATAATCATCAAAATCTTAAACCAAACGCCAATTCATAACAATATCATCAAAAAATTATGTGTATTTCACTTTATAATCATACTAGTTTAGTCTTTAGTGTCTTGCATCACCAACCCACCCCTAACTGTATTATTAATGTTTTTAAACATTAACAGTTTATTATAAAAGTACAATTTTATGTATTTTGTAACTAAATAAAGACTCTTCACATTTTATAACATAAAGTACAACTATACCTTTATTTTTCTATCTTTTTTAATCGATTAATAATTCGATCACAGTGAACAATCATCCAACTCAATTGCTAAACGTTCACAAATATTATAATTTATCACTTTGTCATAAATCATGCAATTATTTAAGTGATTGTTCCATACAAGATTTTTCTTTAGTGATACTTATATTTCATTATTTCCTAGTTACGTAACTTTATCGAGCTAAGTTTAAACTATTTATTGCCCTTGTATCATGTCTAAAGTATTTATCAAGTAAAATATGGTCGTTTTTATTCTCAGTTTGTTGGGTTTAAAACAACTTAAATAATTCCTGTAAATAAAAACAACTTAAATAATTACCTTATTTTATAGGAGACAATGTTATCTAAGATCACTGCTCATTGCCATCAGTGAAAATTCTAATATATATATATATATATATATATATATATATATTTGTATAATCTACCTTATAAGTGTATTTTTCACAAGACTCGGATTATGCTCTGTCTAGGAATTAATCTTTAGGGGTTAGGAGTAAAGCATCCCGAGGTTGGCGCATCTCGTTGGACGTGGAAAAGCATTGGGAACCTCAATTTCTTCTTTGGAGCCCTTTCTTTTCTCGTCCTCCACCCTGGCATAGCGCTTCTCTTCCGGTTCTTCGGAAGAGTCAACGGACTTCTTTCTTCATTGATCTTGGGGGGGGGGGGGGGGGGGGGAAGAAAGCAAACCGTCTACTAGTTGGAAATTTAGACATCAAGTAAGTGGCTTGATGAGGATAACTAAGCTAACACGCCGGAGTTGGTTGCTAGCACAACAGGGTGGTGCCTTACCGCACCGCATGCGTGGAGTGAGAGTGTAGCGAGGGTAAGGTAAGTAAAGTGGCCGCCAATTCTAGACATTTGAAAATAAACTTTCAAAAAAATTTCTCATCTCTCTTTTGCAGGTTTGGAGTACACTTCTCTTTTTAATTTTTATAGAAAAAGAATGTGATGTAGTAGGTAAAACTTATAAGTAGGAAAGAGGAAAAGAATTTCAGATGAAAATTGTAGGATATGTGATTTCATCAGTTTTTTGAGTATATCAAAATGGGAGAAAATACATAACAGAAGTATATCAAATTGATATCGATATACTTATACATCAAACACTAGGTGTGAGGTTTTTTGTCGATACCCATATTTGATATTTAAATATGGATATTAAAGGGACCCTTAATGTTTGTCAGAGCCCGATACAGACGGACCATAGAGTGAGGGTCGTGTGCATACGAGCGAACATTCTCGTTAGACCCAAGCTCAACACATAAACCCGATGAGATTCTATCCTAAAATCAATTGGCCATTGACAACATCTTTCAGCTCCTCATAACCGTTGGCTTCACCCCAAAGGTCATAAATTCCCTTAACAAGTATACTTCGATTAGTTTAGATATAATATTATACATTAGGACATGATAAATTGTGATTTTATGTAGGATTATATACAAGTAGATTATAATCTATTTAATCGGTATATTTCTTACTTCTCTTTGTAATCTATATACATAGAGTTTTATACATCAATATTTTATGATTTTATCAAACCCTAAATCTATTAATGTTCACACCAAAAACATTTGCTAAATTAATTTTGGATAGCAACTTGTACTACAAAGATTGTGATAACAAAGGAGCTTTACATCATTTGACCCAAAACTAATAGGCACTTCTAAGAGAGAAACATTTGTGGTGGTCTAGTAAGGATCAAGATTGAAGCCATCACTATCTTTGCTCCCCTCATCTTCCATTGTGGTGGTCTAGTGTCTCATTTCAGTGTCGATCTCGTTTGATCAGCATCAGCCCGTAAATATACAGTGCATATGTGAATATGTGATGGCAACATATCAACATGAATTAACCAACCTGACATCATGATACGAAAAACATTAAAAGATAAAATTCCTACATAGATCAAACAAAACAAAATTAAATTACAGCGAAAGATTGAAACAATAACAAATAGTAAATATTGTTAGTATAACTATATAAAGGTATGGAATGAGGTATATATATATATATATATATATATATATATATATATATATATATATATATATATATATATATATATATATATATATATACTATTCCTCTCTTTAATAATAAGATGCAGATGAGATAAATATCATAAAAATATGAAGAAATTTTTAAAAGATATTTGAATTAGCAGTTAGCTGGTGGATTAATCTTGATAAGACGATTAATTTAGTTTTGGAAAAGATGAAGAAAAGAGGATGAGAGCCACCTGGAAATGCATAATGCCGAGTAGGAGTCGAGTAGGAGGGTCGCATCACCAACTGTTTCCGTTGGGGAAAAAGCTCCCTATATGATAATAATATCTAGTGATATGAATTATTGAACAAGATATGATTACCACTATGGGAATTTCTTTTTTCTTCTTTTTCTCCTTTGAGAATTACAAATCTTTGCTCATCAAATTATAGCATAATGTTTTCAACCCAACAAATATGCACTTATTCACTGCGTTTTCCAACGGATACAAAATAAAAATGAATACAATCAGTACCCGTTTAGTTAGAGTGGTGGAATGGAAACAGAATGGAATCTGTTAAAGGGAAATTAATGAATAAAAATAAAAATAATTGGATTACTTTCATGTGTAAAAAGACATCTAAACAAACACAATATTTGATTGATTCAGAATTATTCCGTTACCGGGAATGATTCCTAGCAATACCAAACGAACCCTTAATATGTACTCTTAATTAACTGAATGT
Source organism: Fagopyrum tataricum (assembly GCA_002319775.1). Lineage (NCBI taxonomy): Eukaryota > Viridiplantae > Streptophyta > Magnoliopsida > Caryophyllales > Polygonaceae > Fagopyrum > Fagopyrum tataricum. Next base: position 45,654,522 of record CM008281.1, read on the forward strand.
CTTAAAGTTATTCATTTCGATAATTTAATATGTACTCTTATTCATTTTTATTTTGTTTTTGGGATTACAACTAAACGGCTCCTGAATATCGATGAGAGAAGATAAGCATCCGACGTACATTACATAAAACTATAAAGATGTTATCTGCAATCTGGATATAGTTACAGAAAAAGAAGAAAAGTGGAGAGGATAATTGTTGATGGCTATGGAAAAGAAACATCGACAATATCAAGATAGAAAGTATTAAACTTTACATTTTTCAGAGACAAACCTCTAAAGTTATTTATTTATAATGTTTCATGTTCATCAACTTGTTGGTTACAGCATTATATATGGGTTTGGCTCCATATTGTTGTGACGTTTCGGGGCCAATCAAGCATGTATCAACGCAAGCTGCTGGATGAGGAGGAGGTAGTGTACGTGGATCAACTTGACGAGATCATGACCCGAGTGTGTTTTGATCCTATATTATAAATAGTAAAATTATATTATTATAGTTATAGGTTAGTTTTTATTTGATATTATAATGTGTAATCTTTATTATTCTTTTCCTAATTCTATAAATAAGATGATAATAAATTCGGTATCAATGTAGTTCCATTTTCATCATAATCTATCACTTTTGTCTAATGACACCTATCGTAACTTTGTCCCTTTCGTCTCAACATATTCATCTTTTTCAGATTTAATTTACCATAACTTTGGTTATCCGATATTTCGATCTCAATCTAGCTGCTTTAATTTACTTTTACTCAATCATGTTCGGTCTGAATAAACAACGAAGACTCGCATCCGCCAACATCAATTGCGCGAAAATACGAAATGAACAAGAAATTACACAAATACAATAATTATTAGAGCACCATGTATTTAAAGGATTTGAACATTGGTGTGAAGTTTCTCTCTTCCACTCTATTACCGATTTAACAAGTTGGAGATGTTCATTCTTTTTAAACATAATTATAAATATAATTACCTGATCGAGTTTCCAATAACCTAAAACTTGCCTAGAAATTACAAATGAGTCTCATTAGTTAGCCAAACAACATCACTTATAAGATCTTAATTACAACAAGAATCACAAACGTACAAGCAATGGAAACATGGAACTTTTTAATTGAAGTACCCACGACGAAACCATTTACATGCACCCGAAACGGCAATGATATCTTCATAGTTGTTTAAGCACAATCATCGTTCTTGTAAATTAATATTTTACGACGCTTCACACAAGAAAGTGCATGCATCCGTCAACAAGCGGAAAACTCTAAAAAAACGGTCACACCATTTGTGATCACTACCCATCGGATCACATTTGCATATGACGTCTTTTTAACGTCCTTGTGAGTAGGAACACCTAAAAAGAAGTCGATATAAATTGTTAGTTCAAGATCGTACGTAATTACGTCCACGAGAGATTATGATATCCACACGTACAACTCATGTAAAAAAATCAACCTAGCCATACTTAATGCACAAGCACCTATAGTTAGAACGTTCATTTACATGCTTTACATTAGGTTGGTTATATAATCTTATTCATTTTCACTTTGATCGCCCCATGAGGCAAGCCCCCGTGTCACTACCTTATGGTAGTAGACCGACCAATTTCGTAATCATCGCACCCGCCATACTTAGTACTGATGGAATCCCGGACACGACTCACAAAGTCTAATCACCGGTTCAGGCTTTCCAATTCATGTTAATATGACATTCTTACCCAAGTTCAGGGGTGTATCCGGTGCACATATATGCCACATACGTCCAATTACTATACGATAACAGACTTGTTCTCACATAGACATATATCACGTGTGCTCACACATCTTGCACTTATGGGCCACATACGCTCAAGAACATATTTCATTCTTATGGTAACTTCATTGCTTTCTCTCTCGTCTATGGAATATCGGTTTTAGATTTCTGGTTTACGCACATCAATTTCCTTGAGCAATTCTTACTTTTTCGAAAATAATAATAATTTTCCATGTTAAGAACTTGTTAAGGTTATATTTGTAGTTGTGAGTGAATTTTTTGGAATTTTCTCCTCAACTGCGTGAAATCGAAGAAAGGAATCTAACGGCAAGTTCGTCGCGACATTAATTCGTGATTTGCTCCTAACTGCATGAAAAATGTGTATACATCTCGAGTTTGAAACAACGAGAAGTAGTAGGAAATCTTAATATTGCTTCAATTTACGGAAGCAAAAGGACGAAGAGAATTGAAAGGTAGAAGAAGGGTCGTATGGTAAAGGATGAAGGAAGAATGAAAGGGAAAAATACTTATCATTTATAAATTCAAACAACATAAACTCTTAAGATCTAAAAACTTAACGTCTGTAGCTTAAACCAAACAATATACTTTTAACGAACTCCACTCAAAATCTATAAATAAAAAAAATCATCTCTAACCAAACATACCCTTATCACTTTAATATTATATTTTATCAGGCATCAGTTAGACTGTGTCTGGTATTGGATTATATAGTTATTTTAGATAAATTTAGGGGAGATTTTTTTAATAAATATTTAATATTAATAGGAATTATAGATTGCATTAATTTATACACTTAATACCAAACACATACATAATCTAAATTTGATAAGTTGAGTTTCTTTCGGTTTACATCTCATCCTAAACAATACGTAGGTTGTATGAATGAGCAAGGCAGGTCGGTAAGTCGAATACTCTAGTGAAGTTAATTTGAATCAACCTGTCATCGATTAAGATTGTCAAAGGACCAAATCAAAAGACCTGACAAGTCTACGTTATTACTATATAAAAAGAAAAGACTGGAAGATTCATATGCCAACTTAGTGGGGGGTCCCAGCGGGTGACCGACACGGGAAACACGCGTGGCGGCTTGAAAGGCCGTTAGTTAGTTTACAACCGAAAGGTGAAGCTAGTGAGTAGTTATTCGGTTTATGTGTCAATTTCACCCATCTGCTTGAGGGTCAAAGCTGAATTCCACCGCCCAAATCCATGGATAAAATTTGCTCTGTTTTCAACCATAAAACAACAAAGAGTCATTTCATTTTCAATCCTACCATCCCCATATATGCATCTGTTGCTATATGCATAACTTCATGCATCCTACTATTTTCATCAAATGGTACTAATTCAAATTTGGAATGCCAACTTTTTCATTTTTATTATGGTGCTATCATATATATTCTAATTTCCGTTGATCTAGGAGGTGTCAAACGGATTAGGTATGATGGTTTAAGCACGGAATGATTCAGTTTTGGATCATTTTGAGAAATGTATCATATTGGATTGATTCGGGTTGGTTTGAGTCAAAAATACTTACATGTTTTTGGTTTTGAAATAATTCAAGTTGGCTTAATTGGGTTGATCTCATATGTACACTTCATTGTTTGTATGGATATCAACGATCGATTTAGTGGATAACGAGGCTGGTCTATTTTTTAGAGTTTGAATGGAATCTTGACTTAAAAGAAAGTAAAACAAAAACTGAAAAATAAAATAGAGGATATACATTTTAAAGTGGACCATGTACCAATATCAAAATAATAAATTGCATAGACATGAGTTGATATATGATATGTATTTATAAGCCAAAATATATATACCTATTCATTTGACTAATAACGTTTTTCTTTTAAAAGAGTTTTTATGAAGTCGAGTAACTTTATACTGGTTAGATTTATATTTGACTGAGAGACTGTCCTAAGTCTACGGGCCAATTGCTCATGAAACAAGAATATAATTTTTATGCAAGAATATGCTAAGTGTACTAGTCAAATTTATTTATGTGTTGTTCGATTTACTAATTGTCGACGAAAGTCGTAGACCGATGGTGTAGAATGAGCCGAGTCGGAGGCTGCCAACGTAAGTAGTGGGATGACCGTCGGAGGCCACTGGCCCATTGGATGAGCGGAGTCGAAGGCCGGTGATGTTAGATTGTTTACGATTTTATTTCGAAATCAAATCTTTTAATGGATCCAGATTTGAAACATGATTCAATCGAAATATGCATATATCAATAGAGGACTAACATATATCCGTAGAAGTCTTCATTTTGAATAGAACGCTTGGGAATTGAACGAGTATGAATTGATTTTCTCCTCATTGCCTTTTGCTCTTAGTTGGACTTTTAATGGAGAAGTTCTTGTAATCTTCTTCTTCCTTTTGCAGATAGTAGTACGTTAGAAAAGAATCGGTTACTCTTTTCACTATCCTCATCTTTTATAGAAGAATGTTATTTCTTTTAGTTTTCTTTTATCTAATTATATATTTATTTATCCTATTAGATAAAAGGGTGATTTATATGCAGAAGGAGAGAGAATAATTACTCCCGTGATTCTAATGTCTTTACCGATACCGATTCATCACGGTTTCGTCTTTATATTATAACCACATAATATAATAGACTTAATATTTATTATTAAACCTGGACACATGGACCACATTAAATGAATATATAATACCAATATATTCTAACATTTTTCCACTAGTCTATGTGTCAGCTTAATGGTTCAATACATGTGAATGCGGAAGCTCACATAAGTCCATAAAACATTAATAATCCATAATGGAATATGAATTGATTGGATCATGGCGGTCACATGTCATTGAGTGACATGATTCTTTCCATGTATCACAAATCAATCCAAAATCAATATTACTTTAATTTTGAGATGTACTTTAAGTCTCAAAATAACATGTCATCAGAAAACAATAATTGTATAGAAATACGATGATGATGACAAGTATTATACAGTAGAAACATATCAATAAGTGAATTCAAAGTGTTATAATTTGATGAGCGAAATACAATTATAATAGCAATGTCTTATATATGACGCTCATATGTTCTACATGGTCATTGAACGCCTTAGGTGGTAAACCCTTAGTTAACGAATCGGCAACCATCATATCCGTTCTAAAATATGCTCAAAAACACCCTATGTTTCTTCACTTCATCTTTAACTGACAAGTACTTCAACTCCTTGTGCTTGACACCCTTAGAGTACTTTTCGTTCTTCAAAAAGAACACGGCTGCAAAATTATCACAATAAATTCTCAGTGGTCTGGCTATATTTTCAACAATTCCAAGCCCCGAGATAAATTCCGCATCTACAATCCATGGTTAGTGGCCTCAAAGCATGCCACAAACTCAGTCTCCATAGTAGAAGTAGAAATGGTAGATTGCTTCCCACACCTCCATGAAACAGCTCTTCCCATTAGTAAGAACACATATCCGAACGTAGATTTCCTACTATCCACGCATCTGGCAAAATCTAAATCTGAATATTCAATGATCTCTAGATGATCGGATCTTCTATATGTAAACATGTGCTCTTTGGTGCCTTGCAAGTACGTGAGAACCTTTTTAGCATCCTTCCAATGGTTCATTCCGAGATTACTTTGATATCTACCCAACGTGCTTACAACGAAGCTAATTTCAGGTCGAGTACATGATTGAAGATAATTTAAACTCCCAACCACTGATGCATAAGGACTATTTTTCATTTCTTTTCGTTTTAATTCATTTTTAGGACCTTGTAATTTACTAATTTATCTCCCTTCTGAATTGGAACTATCCCTGCAGACCATTTATTCATTCTACTCCAATCACATAGGATATCATGCATAAAACAATAGATTCAATCAATGTTAGTAGGATTTACTTGTTGATGCGTTAACCGGAAATATTCAGGGATGGAACGGAAAGAGATTAAAAAACCCACGTGTTACTGCTCTACTAAGTCCACACGAGCCTGAATAAACCGCTTTTAGTATCGACTGTTAGGATGAAACACCGAAAGGGAAAATAAAAGTATGGTGATCGGTGCTCAATCGCTTCTACCGAAAGTAAAAGGCCGTAAGAAAACGTCGAGGGATTAGGAAAGATTTTTCTTCAAGTTAGATCTTGATTCCACTTTTCCGTGAGCTATAAAACAACATATGTTCTTCTTTTCATTAAAGAAATAAAATCAATATCATTATAAAAATAAAAATAATGCCATTAAGAAAATAAAATCAAAAGTCTTGTGACGTTCACGTTACTTCTCGTTTTACTTCCTTCTTAACTAACTTCACCTCTAATTATACTAACTAACCTCTTAATCATATATATTACATAATTAACCCTTTAATTAACTATATATATAATAATAATTTATTTCATAAATAAGTAATATCTTCCTAATTATTTATTTCATAAATAAACAATATTCCTTATTATTAATAATTTCCCATATTTATTAATAATCGACAAACTTTCTCATTGATGTAGTCCGTAAACTCTAAGAGTGTGATCTCATAAGACCCGATTATAACAATCATGAGTTTAATCCCATTAATCGTAGTTGACTTCTAGTAAAGCACTACGATTCATAAAATAATCAGATTAAATTATCTCCGTTAATTACCCTATCCAAGTTTAATCATTGCACTTTAAATTATATGACATAATTCCTTCAATTGTCAATCTAGTATATTCAGATATGATCAAGTTCAAGTAATTTTTTTTTGTTACGAGTTCAATCCGCTTGTGTTTGATAGAATAGGTCTCATGCATACAATTTTACTTTTTCAAATACTAGATCACGATCAGATTCGAGACAAATGAACCGAATCAATTTGTTCAAATAGGGTTAACTTTTGACAACTCTAGTTACATCTCCTATTTATAGAGTAGCAAGATACATAACATGCCTCGGACACTCATTCAAGTTGTAGTGTTTTGGGACAAAAAAGGTGTGAGTTACACCATGAATACTATAGTAGTTTTGGAATTTAACATTCTTAAACAAGGTTTCGTGATGTAAAGGAATACCTATCAATAACTTACAATGATTTTTCTCCACATGATTTATATGTTCCTCCAATTCGGAGAATATCACTTCTTTTGAACTTAAATATAAAGTAAGAGAACTCATCAATTATAACAAAAGGTATATTTATTCTTACAACGCTTTCGACCCTCATGAACCGCAAATGTCTATATAAAGAAATTCTAGAGGTTCAGAAATACTTACTTGATTCTTTGATGGGAAGGAAAATTTGGATTGTTTACCCCTTTTTACAAGCATCACATTCCTTCTTGCTCTTTTCATTTTGACAATCTATTGAATAAGGCTTTTTTTTTTTATAGCTTGTTTACAAGAGACATGCTAACATGGCCAAAATGACGATGTCATAGGTCGGTGATGTCTTCAATTATCGATGGGCATAATTTCTTTGAAATTTTGATCTGTTGATGTGTGTTTTTTTCTTCTTTTGCTATCATTTTTCACACGATACTCATGAATAGGAAAAGTAAACCATTCTCAAACAACCGATGGAGCCTAAGTAAGTCAAAATATAGGTTATTGGCAAGACTTATATTGTATGACTCAAGGTTCTTTGAAAGTATTACCTTACCTCACAATTACAAAACTAACTTCATACTGCTTAAAATATTGTTGGCATATATATTGTAAGGTAGAAAATCTACCAAATTTTTTTTAAGAAAAAAGGTTTGTTGAAACTTTATAAACTTGTTTTTACTATATGTATAGAATAAACTCGATCGAACAAAAAAAAATCAAGTAACTTCCATGGATTGAGCATATCCATTGTATTTGGGTGGAAAATAACCCGGTGACGTTACCATCTAAAAGTTAGATAATTTAGATCTCGTGGCCTTTTTTTTTTTTTTTTTTTTTTGGTAATCTTTTATCGTTCTTCTAGCTTAAGAGTCAAATAGTATGATTTTCCAACTTGAAAAAGAAAGTTTTGATTGAAGAATTAAAGTCCTATTTGATTCTATGCGTGAAAACTATTCAAATTTTACTACAATACTTGAAATCACGGGAATTGATTCAACAAAATTTCATAAACAAGGATACACATATTAATTAGATCAGTTTCTGTGTTTTGGAGTTAAAATCAAACAGACCCTAACAATCTTATTTTGTGGACATTGTAGAATACATTTTTCTTATCAGTTTCATTCTTGGTTGTAGAGTCACCAATTGCTATTGCCTTTGAGATTTGTACTTGTCCAATTGGTACCTTGAATAAGAGGATGTATATGTATTACATATAAGTAAGTGATTGATATGATTTGGAGTTTATGAATATGTTTTTATTTCTTTCTAAACCCGTGTTTATAATGTTCTTGTTTTCATGCTTTATTGTATATTATCTCTAGCTAAATATATTCGACAGTAGAGAAAATTGGCTGACTTGCTACAGTAAATGGTCTTCACATGTATCAAAACACACTATCTTGGAAGATAAGGTCAAATGTTCAAAAATGTGAGACCGATCAGCCGTGATAAACTAGATATGAACATGTTTCGACAAAAACAACAGATCTAGAGTGATCTTGCTCAAAACAACGATTCAAACCAACAAACAAAGATTTGGTGACACAGTTCGGGTTAAACCCTAATCTGCGGGATTTCAGGAGGGGAAATCCGTCTCAATCCACTAGGTAGATAGAACGTATGATTACAAGTAACAACAACTTCAAATCAAGACCAATAAAACCCTAACCAAGAGAAAACTCAACAAGAACAGCAAGATAACAGAAGCCAGATGATGCCAACGCAACTAGATACAAGCTTCCAGTGAAGCTTGTGATCCAAATATGATTTTCCCATGAAACACACAAGATCGCTTCTCACTTTTCTCTCTTTTCTTCTCTCTTTCTCTCTTTCGCTTCTTGGAGAAGAGGAGCTCAGGAATCGGCCGAGGGTTGTACAGTGCCTCCACAACTTTGCAATGAAGCTTTTATACCTAGGGTTAAGAGGAGATGGCAACAACACGTGAAGAGGTCATGTGCTCTCATTAATCCAATAGCAAGACGAATCAAGACAAGCCCAGCAACAAATAGGCCCAGCTAACCAGAATTACATCGGCTAACCCCAAAATTACACATATATACATATAACATCCGAAACTTAATAAGTTTCCCATAATGGCACAATATACAAGATCACCATACACATTGTTGCATCTTAGGTTATGTTTGAATCATGTCAGGAATCACTTAACATTTTAAGTGCCCTTGTACACTATCAAACAAGTCCTAAGCCACCAACTAATGTATAGGCATTCAAGTATATGTGCATAGGGATAAATGGTACGAGAAGTTGAAGTTGTAGTAACTATATGTATAACCTATTGATTATTAACATAACAGGCCGACTAGTAGAGTAAATCGGGACGATTGATGTCTTGCCTCGAGCAATCTCCATTTTTCTTCAAGCTCGGATCTCTATCAATTTAGTCTAAACCTCGGCTTCCTTGATTGCATGGAGACCTTATTGTGTTGTAGACTTTCTTTGGATAATAACTATATTTTGCTTCAAGAAAGACTAGAATGCATGCAATATCACAAACGAATGAGTAGATCTCCAAAATTCAAAGGGATGACAATTTACCATAATATGATGCAAATATACACTATATTGTCAAGGTTCAAGTATGGGGTATTTGATACATCCCTTATAGGTTTCTTCCACCCTCATTCTTATCCATCACTTGAGCATATAGTGTAATTTTTCATCATATCATGGTAAATTCCCTTCCCGTTTGTGTTTCGGAGATTGCTTTCATGATATTACATGCATTATAAATCTTTGATGAGAGTTGAAACGTGAGCCTTAGATCTCGCAAATAATTACAAGACCTATCGTAGTATATAGTCAAGATTGAACAAATAGAGATTGATATAATGATTTGAATAATCAATTAATTAAGGCCAAAAAAATAAAATACATAAACAAAATAAAAAAGGTGAGAATACGATATAAAAAAGAAGATACAAAAGACCGATCTGAAGGGCAGGTCTACCCGACATGTATTGTAGATCGTTCCGATCGACAGAGTTAACGGATATGCATATATATATTTTATATATTGATCCAATCACATACAACGAGAAAACATAACATCAACATATGTGATTAGTAAAGTAATTCCAAATCCTGAATCACCACAACAATACATAATAGAAGCTCAATTTATTATTAAACATATCCAAAGTTATATAGTGATGTTACGAAGGAAACATTCCTACACAACTTTCGCAGCTTGCTTCTTGGAAACAAACACCCTAAAGTACAAATAGACCTAGAAATCATCCTTGTGTAGCTCTCATTGAATGATTGTCGAACTACCATAACATATGAATTCAAATGATAAAGATAATCATAAACATCATAGAAACATGATGCAAATTTGGCTCTTTAGTCCCTAAATTAACGTGAAGTCAATAAGAAAAACTTACAAAACTTCAACATTTATTTATCAATGGAAAACAAGACCGATCGATCCGAAAATGAACAAGGTTAGGCCGATTGATGGGGACCGGTCCAGCCAAATCATAAACGAGATTGAGTCAATTGTCCAGTAGTATACCACCTATGAGAATACCGAGTCTGATTTGAAATTAAAATTGGATAATGAAAACTAATGACTACATAACTTCATTATAGAGAGGAAGATAAAACTTATTGCTCATATGATTTGTGGTTAATCTTAATAAACTCTATCTTATAGAAAACATGATAAAATATTAAAGATAAATAAGTTCAAGTGGACATGTACAATATAACCTAAAGGAAAAAGGACACTAAAAAAACCAATATTTCTTCGGGTGATTACAACAACATTAACACAAAAAACTCACTGAAGCCCGAACTTGAACCCAAAACCAACATTTTCTTAGGGTTCTAGAGCGGTGATTGTTGTCTTGAATATATATATATCAAAGATGTCGTTTAGTGTTTCTTTTAACTTAGTTGTAAGAACGATCTCCTTTTATTTGACACATTTCAATCGCGTCGATTCTCTAAACATCTGTAATTATAACCATGGAAGAAAACTCATTAAAACACTTTAATCAGTTACTTGTTGAATTAAAATGTTAGGGTTTAATGTGAACGAAATTGGTATGATAAATGGATGGCATATCACATTCTTGAGAGATAATATAAAAATAAAAATGAAGCCACAAAACCGATGAATTTGTTTGAGGTTGAATACAAAAGATCTCATCTCTGCTAATCATCGACAATTAAAAAGGTTGTGCAGATCGAATAAGTTAAGGCTCGTAGTCGTAACTGCAATGAATTGGGTGACCCAAATCTGGGGTACATGCATCGAGAGCTAGACCCACAAAGAAAACATTAAACGAATGATGCATGGTCATTCAACACACCAACGACTTTACAGTCATTTGTTTGTATAAGAATCATAATGTTTATTGGCATTCCACAAGAAACAAGACATGAAAGGAAAGAGTCATCGCAAATTTAATAATTTAGATTGTTTTTGTTGGGAATAATAATATAGTGTATGATGCATAGGGAATTGGGGTGGCTCACGTTGAAAGACATGAAATAAAGTAATGAACCAAATGTTTGCAGATCCAAGTGCAACCATAAACATCTTCTGGACTGCCGGCCTAGGCTACAACTCCTATGATCAATGTTTCATAGCTCCTCGTGGTGCCTCCTGCTACCACAAATTATCAAACTATAACTTATTGGAAATTTTTTTTTTATAAAAATGTTTGATCTATTAGCAGAGTGTAATTTCAACTCATAGAATTAAAATGAAAGAAATGTAGCAACAAAAAAAAACTAAAAAAGTATTGGTTAGAAAAATAAAAAATAAAAATTATTAATACATTTTTATTACAAACATCGACCCTTCAAAACTTAGTTCATTATTAATTCATCGTAAAGTTATAGTTATAAATTGTTCTTAAAAAAATACATGATTAAATGACATAATTTGAAAAAATAAAAAATTCAAAGCATCAAATGAAAACTCTTAAATATAATTCGAAAAAGTCAAAAAAATATGGAACATTGTCTAAAGTTTTCCTAAAATACTACACATTAGAAAATAAAATTTTAGTGTGAACAAATTTATTTATACTTGGCGCATTTTTAAAAATATATTTTGTACCAAATTTGGAGAAATTAAAGGTGGAGTAGTAAATTTGGTAGCGATGGAAAATTTGGGAAGGAGGCAGCAGCTTTGAAAGAGAAGACACGTGGCATGTCGGGGTTGTACGCCTACTGCTTCCGTGCAAAGAGGCCGGTGAATTGAAGGCGTTTCTGAGGCCGGCCTATGTGTAAGTTATTGCTCATCATAACTTGTTTAATACAGACACAGACACACAGTAATTGTGTAGCAGCTATATATAAGCTACCTACTAGCTAGGTACGTAAACCTATAGTTGGATGCATGTATACGAAGCTAAAAGAGCAATTGGAATATATATATATATATATATATATATATATATATAACATCATGGGAAAATCTTTATTATGGATTTATGGAAATAAGGAAAATCTGTAAAAGATAATCGTTTTAAAAATTAAAAAAAGTTGTTTGCAAATTCTTTTTAGTTGCATAATTGTGTACTATGTTGAGATGTAACGGAAGAAATAAATTCTACATTGGTAACACATGACGTTGTGAGACTAACATATAAGGTTATGGATTGTCCCTTTTATTGTCAATTGGTTTTTTGAACGGAACGACGTGTGCTTATGTGTATGGCTCACCGAATGTGCATCCTTCACGTCGTTTGATCCTGAGACGGATTTATGAAAAAATTAAGATGTACTGTGACAAAAATACAAAAGGTGCACCATGTTAGAACTACAAGGTGCACAACTATGTGCACGATTATCATACAAGATGCACGATCGTACACCCCCATATGTGTATATATAGAGGGTCATGTTCAAGTGAGAACCTCTCATATGGTAAGGAGTAGGAACTTTTTATAGTCGTCTGAATAATTAATCAACGTTTAAGATATTTTTCCACTGTAAGTGTTCATGGGCAATTGGGATTTCCTGTATCAGTAATACGTGTATCCATATCATGTGATTGGTTGATGATAAATAAATAAGGTTAAAGTTTTACTGCTTTACGAGAAAAATAATAAACAATACATAAATATACTTGCAATAAATTAGAAAAACATTTATGGTAATAGAATTATATACTTTAATGGATCTCATAGTTCGATCGAAATAGTTGAAAATTGTTCAATTCGACTACTCTATATCTATTTGGTAATGCCCGAAATAACTATGTCGTGAAAAAAACATAAAATAAATGCTACTATGTATTTCGATCGAAATAATAAGAATATTTTACATGCTTCCTACGTGAATTATTGCATGTAGAGTTTTAGATTGTATTATTTAAATGAATCCTTGAATTTGAATTATATAAGGTGAATGATTGAGCTACTATAATTATCTCCATAATTTTTAATTATAAAATTCACTCAAGACCTATAAATAAAAATCACTAATGATAAGCTGTATAAAAGGAAAAAAAAGTAATAAAAAAAGAATCTTGTTGTATTCTCTTCTGCCATCCGTCTAGTGTTGTTAGTATATTTGCCACTGTATTTGAAGTAAATTCACAATATATTTGCCACTTCTAGTATATTTGCCACTTCTAGAATTAGAAGCAGTCTGTTAAATCTACTAATTTTACCACGAAAAGGAATTTTTCATAGGGTTAATTTTTTAATGATTTTATCTTAACAAAAATATATCGTATTGATGTTATAAATCTAATACGCTAGCAAAGGAACATTTAATAGATTGACCCATTTGAAAAATCGACGGTGTTGTTGATCGATTGACCCACTTGGAAATCTCGATTTAAAAACCAATTTTTCTGATGATCTCAAACTTCGTATTCTCATCTGCAATAATGTTTTAGGTTGGACTACCTCAAAAAGGTAACCTAACCGCTTTTCGTTAAAAAAAAAGAAGGGGTTGAGATAAAATAGGTAGCGTGCCACTCTCTGTAACCTACTTACCTACCCACAATTCTTTATATGTAGTTAAATAACTGCCATTAAGGTGCAACTAGGAGCAACTGCAGCGATGATCGTCATTAAAAGGAAGATTAAAAGATATTCATTTTAATAATTTTAGAGCATCTGCATTTCGAATACTGTGAGTTTCTTTCCCTATTTAAATTTGTAAAATTAAAAATAAATGTCAGAATGGGTGAGGGAATAGAGGTAATGAGTGGAGAAAATTCTCTTGAAGAAGAAATGAAATTTGACAGGATTGTGCCCAACTTACGTAAATCAAGAGTAAAATCATATTTGTTTTTGTTACTTTTGCCTAAATGTAGGAAATTAATAGGTGTTTTGTTAAAGTTTTATAAAATAAAAATAATTAAAGAAACTCTAGTGAATTTTGAGATGGAGGGGACGAGTTCTTTAACTAATATTATAAATAAAGAGTAATAAAAAAATCAGATAAGAAACTCATTTCTAGTTCTGGACGAAGATGCGTTAAAAAAATATACCGAATGATAATGGTACATGCATATATATAATAATAATAATATTCGTAGACTTTGATGACTTGCGAAGGATGGGATGGTATTATTCTTCGATCAATATACGATATCGAATTTTGTTTATTTGAAAGGAAGATATTAAACCACCTTTTAATATTCTTTGGAGATTTGAGATTTGATTACCTCTTAATCTGTATCGACACGTGTACGGTGTACATTATACTAACAAATCTTGCTTTTTTTTTTATAAATCAAAATTTATAGTGTGAACTCCGTTTACACTATTGTATGTTGAACTCAATTTAAACTTAGAGAATTATTATTATTGTCATAACTATTATTATTATTATTATTATTATTATTATAACTATTATTATTATTATTATTATTATTATTATTATTATTATTATTATTATTTATTTTTACTTTTTACCTAATAAGTGATTTTTTTCCCGTTCTCTAGTATTATTTGAAGCACTCAAAAACTCCAATACTAATTGGAATACATTCTTGGAATAAAATGGAATTTTCTTTTTGAAAAAAGGTGATTGGATCCACGTTAAAAGAGTCACGCAAAACAAAGCTACAAGAACAGAAGTCTCTAAAATTGAACGGTTTGATCACAAAGAAGTCAAATATGGACCAAGGAGGTAAGTGTTGACGGTGGTACATCGCAATCTATGTTACTAATTAAACCTTTAATATTTTATATATCTACTTAGATAACACATCTAAGAGAAATTGTTTCACGTCAACAATACAATAGCGTGAAAACCTAGTATATAAGTTTAAAGGTCATTAACAGTTATTAAAATAATTTTTGAATGGACCCCGAAATCTTACGTAGGTTCATTCAGCGAATATTTCATCCAACTTTTAGATCATCGGATACGCAAATCAATAGGAGTAAAAAGAGAAAATGGAAGGACAGGTGTTTTATAATTTAAATTTTCTTAAGTTTGGGCATAAAATGAATTTAGTAGAAACTTTAGATATATTATCTGAAATAAAAAAAGAGGACACCGTAAAAAATTGACGGAGAAAGAACGAAATTTCAAATAAATACTAAAAGGAAGTAAATGTAAATTAAAGATTTGGCAAGTGGGCAGTATTGGAGGAGAACAGTAAGGAAGAGGGTTAAAGCAGCACGGGATGGACGGCACGTGTTACAAACTGCCCCAAGCAAAGCAAGCCACGTTTGTAAAATTTGACAGCAGCCCCTCCACGTCGGCAAACCGTAGGCCAACCTTCCACCTTCTTCTATAAATAAACTCCTCTCTTCTGCAATTCTTCTCCCCCCCTCCTCCCAAACACTCTCACACCAATTTTCTCAAATCTACTCAGAATGACGGTCACCAAGCCCAATGTCGTCGAGGTCACACTCACCGCCAAGAAGCCTCCGGTGGCTCCTGGCCTCAGATACTATTCCGATACTCAGGAGCAGATCCTCAAAGACCTCGATATCAACTCCTCCTGGGTTGACTCAATGAGAGCTTCTTCTCCTACACATCGAAAATCCACCCCTCCTCTCTCTAATCATCACTTTGTGAGTCGATCTCCGGCCTACTCTGTTAAACTAATGAATTATTTTAATCGATCGATTTCTTATGCTTGAATTGAATTTTGAATAGCTTAATAAGCCATCGGCGCTTGCGATGTTCGATCAAATCATAAGAGAATCAAAAGGGAAACAAATAGTCATGTTTCTAGACTACGACGGAACTCTCTCCCCCATTGTCGATGATCCTGACCGTGCTTTCATGTCCACTTCCGTAAGTACTCTGTAACTAAATCAAATTCTATTTACATACGTTTCTCAATTTTATAATCAATTCCGATAATTAATTCCTTTACAGATGAGGAACACAGTTCGGAAAGTTGCCAGATATTTCCCGACCGCCATTGTCACCGGCAGGTGCAGGGACAAGGTCTACAGTTTCGTAAAATTAGCAGAGCTGTTCTACGCGGGAAGCCATGGAATGGACATCAAAGGTCCAGCAAAAGGCTCAAAGTACTTGAAAGGATCTGATTCAGTTCTCTTCCAACCTGCGAGCGAGTTTCTTCCTATAATCGACGAGGTCTACAATAAACTATTGGAGAAAACGAAGGCAATCGAAGGTGCTATGGTGGAAAACAACCGCTTCTGTGTCTCCGTCCATTTCAGACGCGTTGACGAAAAGGTTGGTTAAATCTCACTTCTATTTTCGTAATTGAATATAATTAAAATGCTTAAATTTGATATATTATTACTATTATTATATATGCAGAAGTGGAATGAGCTGGGCCATGAGGTGAGGGAAGTGATGAAAGACTACCCAAAGCTTCGTCTTTCGCAGGGGAGAAAGGTAAGTAATTGATGCTTGACGAGTTGAGGTGACTTTTTAATTATAAATATTCGAAAAAGAAATGATTTTTTGTATTTTTATTTATTTATTTAGGTGTTGGAGATTCGTCCCACTATCAAATGGGATAAAGGCAAGGCTCTTGAATTTCTTCTAGAGTCACTTGGTTTGGCTAGTTGTAGTGATGTCTTACCGATTTACATTGGAGATGATCGGACGGATGAAGATGCATTCAAGGTATTCAATTCGAACACAACCACATTAGCATATATTTTATATTAATTATGATTATAAACTGTATAAATTATAATGAATTGTTATAGGTTCTGAGAGAACGAGGACAAGGCTTCGGAATTGTTGTCTCCAAATTTGCAAAGGAGACCAATGCGTCCTACTATTTACAAGAACCATCCGAGGTAATGGATTTCATGCAACGCTTAGTGAAATGGAAGAGACTTTCTTTAAGAAAGCAATTTGGAGTATAGTTGATCGAGATGGAAGAAGAATATGCAGCAGCTATGAATGTGGCCCTTGGTTCATATAAACAAGGAATAATATATGAACGAAGAGGCAAATATATTATTAGACGGCCCAGATCGATGTACATACAAAATATATTTATATTTATATTAATGGGCCTTAATTTATAAGTATTTTGGTTTTATTTCAAGTGTACTTACGTAGTAAAGTAGAATGGCCCTGGCTGCATAGTTTTTATTATGAGCTAAATGTAGTGAGCTCTTCTTGATGGAGGAAAGTGAATAGCCTTTTGAAGCATTTCGTCGCTTTAATTTATTTAACTTTGATGAAAATAGAAACATAAAAAGCAATAGATGAATGTAGATGTATTTCCATAATGATGATTAAAATTGGAGATATTTTATAAATAAACATAAAGGATATAATAAATGATGGTGAGTCAAAAGATGCAGGAGGGCATGCAAAAATATATATATAGTTGACAGCTATTGATCGATAAGACATACCAATATCCATTAATAATGACAATAATAATTATGTGCTTTCATTGCTATCACCACTGGATGTACAAACAGGTAGCTGCTAAAACCCCTTCAAACTCGTTACAATTATATAACCCTATTTTAATTATAAATAAAGTGTGAAGCCTAGATACATGAATTGAGTGACACTATTATAATTATTATTTGTTGGAGTAATATTTATTAAAGGAAAAAAAAAAAAAAGAGTGGTGGAGGCCAACATTTTTATGGGTAAGAAGAAAAGAAGGAAAAATGCGTCTTGGATGTAACAAGACGGTCTAACATTAAAGATGCATTAAAGCTATGGTTGATGGAGATTCTGCTGTTGCTGTGCATATATATATATNTTATCCCTGTGCTGTGATTGGTTGAAACTAAATAATTAAAGATTAAAGTTTTTAGTGCTTTACGAGAAAAATAGTAAACTATATAAATTCTACCAAATCACGCCAAAGGGATACAAAGATACACATGAAAAGAGATACATAAGATCTTGACTGCGAGCCGAGAGTCGAGAAAGAATCATAAGTTGAGGGGCACATAGGTATGCAGATTTAGAAGCCGAGAGTCGAGAAAGAATCATAAGTTGAGGGGCACAGAGGTATGCAGATTTAGAAGCGACACGTGTCGCCGTGGTCTTAGGGAGCGGTTAAACAGGATCAATCTAATTAATCACTTAAACTTATCCCACATGGATATGCTACTTTTACCCATGTGAACTTCCATCACATAAATCGATCCCTATCTACCTTTAAATTAAATTCTAAACTTGCTACTCATATATGTGCTTACTCTCTTTACGTTATTGTGGTGGGTTCGGTTAATTGCTCGGATTCTAATCCGGTTCATCGGCTTTAGAAATCCATTCTCTCGATTAATAGGAGTCACACAATAAAGTTATGTTAAATTCAAGTCTTTTATAACAAGATGTATTTACAACTTATAACATGTTATATTGCATGCTTCATGTCTAACCCTAGGAAATTGGGTTCAAGGGTACATTAGATTATATGATATAATGGTACAAGAGCCCTTGTTTTTTTATTTTTTCTCATCACCTCCATATTTGTTTTCTTAAATCTTGCTAATTTTGTAACTATTTGTGACAAAGCATTTTCAACAAAAAAAAAAATCTTTTTGTGCACGAAAGACTTATATAGAAGTCCTAATAGAAAGTTTCTATAAGAAAACATTTTTCTCCATTATTGTGTTTTTTTTCTTCTGATAACTTGCTTAAAACTACCTAATTTGTTTTATGTATTGATACAAAATGTCAAACTCAAGTGCGGTTGAAACCCTTTGATAGACCGGGAGACTTTACCATATATATGTCAAGGATAAGTGTCATATATAGATCCATCACCGGGATATATATATGGCCCACACCTTCGAGGAAAGAAAACGAGAAATGGATGAGCAAGCCCACCAAAACGTTATTATAAAGCTCATAGATAACGTCACTTGATCATCATGTTGAAAGTATAACCATTGACAAAGTCTTATAAGATGGCTACAAAAAAAAGGGAAGTTTAGTTTTGCAGGCCGGAGCTAATGAGATGTAAATTTATTAGTTGTTGAACCACATTAATATGACTTTTGGAGAGATCAATGTACTAGAAAAGTATAAGGTGAAACTTAAAACAATTTTTCTACATAATGAGGGTTAAAACATGAATTTCGGATCTTGCAAATAATTATAAGATAAAATTATAATAAAGGGTCATGAACGAACTCAAGGAGATTGATTTAATAAATTTGAATCATTAAGTGAAAATCCAAATGGTATAAAATAGTAGTAATAATAATAATAATAATAAGATGTAATAAATTTGAATCATTAAGTGAAAATCCAAATGATATATAATAGTAGTAATAATAACAACAAAAACAACAACAACAACTGAAGTGAGATTACAACGTAGAAATGAAGCACATAAGATCAATCAACCAAAAAAGATGCAAATCGGCTGACTCTTAATGGAGATCGAAAATGGTTAAAGATATATGTTATAGTTTGATTGATTCATAGACGATAAGAAAATGTAACATCAACATAGGTGATTAATAAAGTAATTCTAAAATTTGAATCACGGTAGAAATGCATAACACAAACTCAAATTATGATTAAACATATCCAAAGTTATATATGGTCATGTTATGAAGGGAACATTCCCACAAAACTCTCTCTTCGATCTTATAGGAAATTAAGGTATTAATTCACGCAAATCTCGCATCTTGTAAACAAACACCCTAAAGCACAAATAGACCTCATAATCATCCTTACACAACTTTCGTATCTTGCAAAGGATGACCATCATATTACCATAACATATGAATTAATACATATAATAAAATGATAAAGATAACCATAAACATCATAAAATCATCATGTAAATCGGGTTCTCCAAACCCTAAATAACGAAAATTCAACATCACATACTTACAAAACCTCTTCCTTTATTAACCAATAGAAAACGAGGCTAATCGGACCGGAATAAAGACACGTTGACTAAACGAAGGGGATCCATCAACCAACTCTATGTGGAGAACGAGCCAATTGGTCCAATCTTTTGTCTACACTAGTTGCGACTCTGAATTGAAAGTAAAACTTAATAACAAAACTAATAGCTAATGGTAGAATAACCTTATTTATAGAGAGGATATCTAACCTAATCATGCTAGGGTTTGAGGCTAAGCTTACAAAGTTTTATCTTTAAGAAATAAAATAATAAACGATAAATCTTATCTTCCGGCTAACATTACCTTTACTAAAAGATAGGATAAGGGAAATAAAAGATAAATTGTCCAAGACAAACGTTGTTGTTGGGACCAGTCGGCCGATTTGCTAAGTGGATGGCTCGACTCGTAGCAGAACGCATCCTCTTGGAAGATAAGGTCAAACGCTCGGAAAGGGGGGGTAAGTTGGTCAATTGGTTTGGGTAGGTCGGTTGGTTCCTTGTCTTGCCTCGAGCGATCTTCATTTCTTCACTCTTGGATCTCAATCATTTTAATCTTCACCTCGACTTCCTTGATCGCAGGGAGATCCCTAGTGTGTAACAATCAATCTTAGGACAATAATTCCATTTTAATTTCTTGAAAGACTAGAAAGCCTACAATGTCATAAAAACACGAGTAAAACTCTAAAACGCATAAGGGAAGGAAATCTATTATAATATGATGTAAAACAATATTATATGTTCAAAGGACGGATAAGAATGATGGTGAAAAGAGATGCTGAAATAGATGTTATCATTGCATCTTGGTGGATGAGAACCCATGCAAGCATTACAAATTACGAGACGTTTAAGAGTTGGACCTGGACACATTTAAGCCGATATCCCACACTAACCTATTGGTTTTTTTTTGGAAGCAATAATTGAGGATGCTCCGATGATGAAGATAATCGAGAATTCAATGGGAGTAGACATTATTGGGTGATAAAGCACCTCATGCCGATAAGTTGGTAAACTTGTTTACGAACAAGTTTAAATGACCTCTCAGTCTAGCATTGTCACCATTTGAAGATACTGATAACATGATTTGTCGACCTGTTACACTCATGCATTTAGTTAGATTTCCCCTTTCTGCATTCATGTTTTAGCCTTAGTTTGTGCCATTTATGCTTGTTTAGTTCTACTTTGCAAGAATAGATGTCTACACACACTATTTGTGGCTTTGTAGGTAATTTGACACATTTTGGAGCTAAAACGACGTATTTGAGGATCAAGCCTCGAAGTGGACGCATTGGAGCGAGCTACGTGCACGGGAAAGGCGAGGAATCGAGCTAAAGACGCGAGAAATCGAGCTAAAGGCGCGAAGGAACGAAGAAGACCGCGTCTCGGACCGAGATGAACCGATCTCGGTCAAACCAGACCGAGATGGTCCAAATCTCGGCCGAGATTTGGCCTAGCTCGGCCGAGATAGCCTTGGCTCGGCCGAGATTTGGCCTAGATCGGCCGAGATGGCCTTGGCTCGGCCGAGATCACACATGGCTCGGCCTAGATTTCCCTAGCTCGGCCGAGATGGTCCGAGCTCGGCCGAGATCTAGAAATCTCGGCCGAGATTCCCGATGTTCTGACGCGTTGAAGTTTCTGTTGCTGAATCTCGGTCCCGATTGGCTCGATCTCGGCCGAGATTTCTGCCCGAGATTTCCTGTTCGGCGATTTTTTTTTTTGGGATCGGTTTTGGCCCAGCCCGTCTTTTGTAAGATTGTTGCCTATAAAAGGGAAGCTCTAGGTTATTTCTAAGGGTCCGAATTAGTCCGAATTTTAGGGTTAGGTTACCCCATAGGGGGAGCCGCCTCTCTTCCTTTCTCTTCTTCTTCTCCATTGTTATTCATTGTTTAGATTCAAGATTCATACTTTTGCTTGAGGTTTGTTTGTAAGACCTTGTTGGATTCGAGTTTGTCAAGATTGAAGGTTTTCATCTATCGAAGCTAAGTTCTTTTATTCCCTTTTGTTATTAATTTATTTGTCTTTCTTTGATATGATTGTTATTGGCTAGAACCTTGTGGTTCCAAGGTTGACAGGGATTTGTTTATGCCTTTGATTATGATGGAATGTTGTGCTTTATGTTTTGGCTTTGACTTGCTAGAAATCCTAATGGTTGGCTTGGACTTGAATCTAGTTAGAACCCTTTTAGCTAGTAACCTAAGTTGGAATTGAGACTTACCCGGTGATATTCCTTCAAAGATACATGAGAGACTGATAATAGGTAATAAAGGTTTATCCTTTATTGGTTGAATGTGCTTAGATTCCTTTCTAAGTAGGGTAATACCTGAGACTTACCCGGTAATGGTTTACCTTTTCCTTAGTTTGTAGTCTGGTTTGTGCAGAATTTCCTACCTCTCTACCTTGAGACTTACCCGGTAATAGGTAGTTGGTTTGGAACTAGATAGTCTTGAGACTTACCCGGTAATAGACTGTCAGCCTAGAAACGTTCATCCTTGTGGCTTTTCTACCATATATCTTTATGAGTCTTCCTGAATCTATATGTATAAACAATGATCTTGAACCCTTGAAATCCATTTTCTTCTCTTTAACTTGATTATTTTTGTTTTCCCTTTTTGTTTGTTTGTTTTGACTTTCAATCAATAGTGACAATTGATTGCGAGTCCTTAAAACCTTTCCAAAACCTTTTTGATTTCTTTCCCTTATCTTCTCCAACCTCCTGTCTTTAATTGAGATCTATTTTATATATAATCATTATTGCATATTAATCCTCCCAGTCCCTGAGATCGACCCTGGAATACTTACATTTACTGTGATTGACCCAAACAATGTGAGTTCGTCGCTATTTAGGGAATTATTACAGGTTACAAATATAAAAACTCTCCCTTCCTTGTTTTACTAACTTATAGGTCTTTATCATCATTGATAAAGGTTTATAGGGGTGTAAAACCAGCGAACAGATACGATGTTATACTATCAAGAAAAAAAAACACTAAAGCTTGAAGCAAGACAAGAGTTTATAAAACATATGGATTCCGGATCGAAACTAGTTGAGGAAATCTCGGTC
>CM008281.1:45679015-45694943 GCA_002319775.1 Fagopyrum tataricum
TTCTTTTGCTTTCTTCGATAGCTCTCGAACTGTCATCTTTGAGACAAGATCTAGGTATGATTGACACATCTTATATAATTGAAATTATGATATGTTATAGTTGAGATATTGTAGTTTAACATGCTTGAGTTTGGAGAAGATTTAGATGTTGGATTAGAAGTTATGATCTTGAGAAGTTAGGCCAAAAATCTGTTTTGGGAAAGAATTTAGAAAAATGGTAAGTATTGAATGATCCTTTGTGGAGGAATCTTTGAGTATTTGTCTAAAATTTGTAGAGAGAAATTTGGGACTTTTGTTTCTTCTAACCTAGAGTATGTACGGCCTAGTATACCGAGAGATTTATCTTTGAACTTTTAAGAATTATTTGAGCGTAGATATGTAAGGCCAAAGTAGGGTAGTTGGCTAGTTTGCTTAAAAAGGTTATAAGAATTCCTTAGAATGTTTGAAAGTTCGGGAAACTTTCAAAACTCATTATCGGTCGATTATCGTTTATAACATATTGATAGACTATATTGGGGGTTTAGAACCTTTTTAGACCCTTTTATAGTTTCAAGAAAAGTTAGGGGTAAAATTGTCATTTCCTTAAAGTTGGGGGTCAATCTTGCAAATACTCTCTGAGTAGTCCTTTCTAACCTGAAAGCTTTATGGAATCTTCTAGAAGACAGACATGTGATGTTGAAACATGTTTCCATTTCTAACTAGGTAGTTGAGCTCATATACGTGCGGGACCAAGACTTAACGGTAGTCGAGTTGGGGATTCGTAACGGTAAGTCTTGTGGAATTACTTAGCTAAATTTCTTCGTATTGGTGTGTATTATTATAGTGGTGTGTGCTTGGGTTATTCATAATTATAACTTGAATAGGACAACATTACTTTATTACGAGACACAAATGTATATATGTATTACGGGTCGTGGCATTACTGTTTATCTCATACATGAGACTAAGAGGTTCTTTATGACTAACCCATTCAGGTATAGGCAAGATGCATCGAACCACTCATATGTTGGTATACGGGGACAGAGGCGAGAGTCGGGAGGCCCTCGTGCCACACAGTAAGTTGAATCTAGAGTGAACCACTAATTAAAAGATAATAACGAGATTTTGTTTGCAAGTAGGTCGTTGTGTTTATTTTCCGCATTGATATGTGTTTTTTCTATTGTAGTACATTTTGATACTTAGGATTTCTAGTTAACGGTTTTTACTATTATGTTGTTAGACACACTGTAGGGTAGGGCAACTGCAGAGTGATCCGGAGTAGAGTGGTCAGTTGAGTTCCCGTACGTGGTAGGTCGGGAATCAAGATCTTAAGTTTCTATCCTTGCAACAAGAATCTATTTACGTTTTTCCTTTCTGAACTCTTTTGCATGTATATCCGGTTGTCGGTCAATTCTTTCCTTTCGTGACTATTTCAGAAGTTGAAACTATTATTCGGTTTTCCTTTATTTGTGCCTTGTAAAAGATCCGGTGATTTTGTTTTTAAGCTAGGTCGGGACCCACTATGAGGTCCAAGCCCGTGACACCTCGAGCTACGATAATTATGGGTTTACAGTTACGATTTAGAACAAGTATCCACTACCATAAGTTGATGTTTTGTTGGATCAGTTGCAAGGAGCAACCAAGTTTTTCATGATAGACTTGTAGTCAAACTAGCTATCATCAATCAAATATCTGAAAAGAGGATATCCATTGGTACGGGGATAAACCGTAACATTGGATGTCAGTTTAATGTCCATATTAAATATACCAAACACATATATGTATATCTCATATTCCAATACTTCAATACATATATGTTAATTTATCTTTTTTATATCCATCGGGTCAATGACGTGGAGGAGCATTCAGGGTTACATCCTAAAACCAATTAACAGTAGGAGGAGTAGTCCTCGTACTTATATGTAGGTTCACTTGTTTCATATTGTCGATGTGGGACAAATTTCCACACTCAACACTCCCCCTCAAGTGCAACTATCCTAGAACTCCAATGCTTGTGTGCGTAAGTTCACTTTGACGTGCATAACCCTCCACGTCATAAACCCGTGAACCTAACATATAAGTATGAGGACTACTCCTCCTATCATCAATTGATTTTAGGGTAGATTCCCTATTGCTTGTGTGTAGGTTCACGTACTTTGGCGTGCAAAACCTCCACATCTTAGACCCGCCGGATATAAAAAAAATAAATTAACAATATTCCAATGAAACCCTAAATGTTTGCATTAGGTGTAAATTATAAAATTAATAAACTATATAGCAAGATCAACCATCTCATTCAAATTTGATTTCTAAACATCATACATTTAAATAACTCGGTGAATGATGGAGATTAGTGATGTTATGAATTTGTGTTAATATATATAAAATTCAGAAGATCTTGTTTATATATCTTGAAAATTACTTAGAAACAAATAATGGGTATATTACTATTTATTAGCGTGCCAATGCTTTCACAAGGATCGGACCAAATTATAATATACATATATAAATTATAAAAAAAAAAGGAGCTTAAGATTTGAGAATCCAAACCATACACGAATCATTGGTCAACTTATATAAATCGTCAATTATTTAACTAATCAAATGAAAATATATTATTTAACAAGAACGGCAATGTAAGAACGACAATGTGTGTTTGTTTATTATATTCTTATTTCTTATATTATCTTTGAAATGGTTATTTTGTTTAATTAGGTTTTTTCTTTTAACATGCTCTTGGTATGCTTCATCACTTCAAATAATAAAATTTGATGGGATTTTAGTTATTTTTGTAACGTTTATTGTTACCTGGATCCATTCGGGAGAAGAGCAACAAAATTGAACCACCTTCATCCTCTTTTATCCCATAATTCTCCTATATGGGATTGATCTTTCTGATTTTTTTTCTTTCTAAATACAGTTCTCCTCATCCTATTTCAATCTACTTCAACTCCTTCACCTCTATCACCGCAAGGATCTATATATGATGCTTTTGGCAATAATAGAAAACGCGGTTGTAGACACGATATTACTGTCGATGGTAACTACGAAAATACTCACGGAATAATCTCCCCTCAAATTTAGCCACGAACTTACGCTCAAGTACTAATTCGAGGTTAACTTTGGGGTATATACGAGGTTACTAGAGAGGGTAACATCTAGCGTAATTGGTGGGTAAAGCCGAGAACTCGAGGGTAATTTCCAAGGAAAATGCAAGGCTAATTTCGAGGTAATTGTGAGGGCAAATTCGAGGGCAAGTTTGAGGGTAATTGCGAGGGTAATTTTCGAGGGCAAATTTGAGGGCAACTGTGAGGGCAAATTTGAGGGTAATTTTCGATGGTAAAACAATTTTGAATTCGAGGGTATATTTGAGGACTGATTTTTTTGATAATCTCGGTTATTGTCATAATTGTATTTTTACAATTGCAAAAATATACAGCCACAATTATAATGGAAGACAAAATATATTAATCAATTGCAAATATTTGTCAATTTCTTACGTACAAAACCTACCAAATCAAGGTTGACATACCTCATATAAATAATGTCATGCTAAACTTCACCGAACATCAATCCAAAAACTTGTAATCTACACAAACAAAATTTCAAGTCAATGTTTCGAGAAAGTATAACTAAGAATATAGGAGAGGTGAAGTGTTCACGGAAACACCCTTTTGCAACCTTAATAGCTCTTGTAAGAGGTTTTGTTGTTGTTCCATGGAATCTTGCAAAATTTTCATTTTCCAGTTAGCTCCTTCACCTCGTTTGTTGAGGCTTCTAGCTTTTCCTTCATCTCTTTTACCTCGGTTTTCAAAGGTCCCATCTCTTGATGTGTATAGTAAGTTTGAGAAGGATTATCAAAGTTGAAATGATTGTTAAACAAGCATGTGCGAATGAGTCTTGTGCCTTGTTCTTCTAATCCAAAGATCCTTCAATGTTGTGGACCATTACATGCGTGGACCCAAAGCTCATCGTCATTACAATGAGTGTTGGTTTCATCAATGTCGGATGAAGAATGTTGAGCACATAAACGATCATATTCATCATTAGAAAACAAATATTAAGAAAGAATGTCATCAACAACAACCAACAAAACACAATTAAAACAAAAATAGTGAACATCATATAATACAAAAAACAAGCAACAACATAACAATAAAAACCAAACATTTACAATTGAAAAGACTTACCACAATTGTTGTAGGTTTTGTACCCGACCATTCCCCATCTTTGTTTGACCACATCTTTTTAACGACTTGAGAAAGGGTGGTGTTACCCGTCACTATTTGTAGGCTAAAAATAAGGGGGGAAACATTGTAAAAGTTAGCATTGAACACTAAATATACGTTTAAAAACTTAACCCCCACCCCACATATTTACCAGTTTTTCCCTCCACTTGCTAACTTTACATGAATCCCTTCGATACATCCCAACATCAATTGCAATTTTTGCATACAAATGTTGGGTGGTAGGTTGTATGGAGTGACAATCACGGGCCATATCGAGTACGGTCTACCAAATTTCCCAAAAGGATAGAGCCCATCTTTACAAAAGCATAACCTCACATTACGGACTTCTTGTGTAAAGTCTGAAAATGTTCGATCAAAATGCTTCCATGCCTCACCATCAGATGAGTGAGACATAAATCATTCATCAGATCGGTGATTAGCATGCCAACACATCTTCGATGTTGTTTCCTCTATTGTATACAAACATTGTAGGTGTGGGATCAATGATAAATATCGTAGAAACTGATTGAGTATTGGTTTCCCTCTCTCAAATAATTGACAATTATATCTTGAACTATTACAAAACTTATCTCGGTGGCATCAACGTCCTCCTTCCAAAATAAAATGCTACCATTAGGACACATATGAATCTTTTGTTGTGAAAATCCCAAATCTATAGTCAACTGAGGGAGTTAAGTGCTATAAACTGTTACTAATACAACCTCATGGTTATAAGTTCATAACTTCTAGAAGTGTCACTTTCAATAAAAATGATTCTACTTTAAAATAAGAATGTAGAAAATGTAGAAACTAATACAAATAATAGCAACCCTATGAAACCAGTGAAAATGTCAACACAAATAACTCTCAGTCTATGAATACTTAGAATGATAGGACATTGTAGATCATGTGGATCAACACAATTCGATAATGTCACTAAAAAATTAAGGGAGGAAAAAATGAAGATATTTTAAGTAGTGAGAATATTGATAGTCATGAAATTATTAATAATAGTAACCATGAATATCAAAATGATTGGAGTCCTACTGAGATAAGGGAGGAAACTGAAATAGTTAATCAATCTGATCTTCATGTACACTATCAACTTACATGGGACAGGACTCCTAGGCTTAGAATTTCCAAAATAAATGCTAATAATGTTGAGTATATTATGCTCATTGATGAACCGAACATAATTGAGAATGCCTTCCTTTAAAGTAGTGAACTGGATCTACCTTACCTAACTTTTTATTTATTTTAAAACAATTAATATTAATGAATATTTATATACCAATTTATTTGGTAAAAAGTACTAATTCAAACTTAAAATATTAAGAAATATTATTAGCCTATTTAGGATAATTAGAATAAACTTGTTTGATTGAGATGAACCAACTTAAATGTATTACAATTTATCAAGCAAAATTACAAAAACAAAGATGGAATTGTCGTTAAAATGAAACCGTAGGGACGATCGAAACTATGGGTGATACCGAAGTACAATAAGGTGGTCGATCTGCGAGGAATATGATTGAAGGAATCGGTGTTTAAGGCATGAAAATGAAGCACAAGGGAAGCTTGAGCGGAAAGATGTTTTCCTTCAACTTCTTCGTGTTGCCGATCCATCGATCTCCCTCCATTCTCTTGCAATTAAATGAAAACAACTTGTGAGAATAGAAAGGAAAGCTTGAGCGGAAAGGTTTTAATCTTAGCGGCGAAACATGTGACAAAAAACACTTCCGCTTATATATATATATATATATATATATATATATATATATATATATATATATATATATATATATATATATATATATAAAAGATGTAGATATAGATGTCCCTAAGCATATATTAAAAGAAATGATAAAGAATCCCAACAAATTCACCTTAAAAATAATCATTTTTTGGTAAGAAATCACCGTAAAAATCATCCTTAATTTGTATACAGTTAATAGTTTTAAAATTTTGGATTATTTTTGGTACATGAAAACTATCTTTTATTATTTTTTGATTAATTTTTAATTGTAAATTGTAATACTTAACTAAACTATTAAAACTAATTATAATAATAATAATAATAAAAATTTACCTCGTCTATCTCTAATTTGAAATTATTTTATGTAATTTTATCTAATATGAGGTGGTTACTTACAAATATTTAAAAATTAAGGATGATTTTAAGTCAAATAATTTATAAGGGGTGATTTGTTACAAAGAGAAGAATATAATATTTAAGGTGATTTTATTTTATAAAAGATAAAAGGTGTCTATTAAGGATCGTTTTGTGTAGTTTATTCTCTAGATTTTATACCTAAATATTTTTGTTGATAAAATTTTACCTGATTGTTTTGCTGATTAAATTTTGATCCCAAAATATTTTTCAACTGTCACATGACCACTTAGGCTAGAAATTGTGATGTCCATATCAAAATTTGTTGACATGGCCACATGGACTTAGTTATATTATGTTTGGTAATTTTTCAAGTTTAGATTATCGTCGATGATAGTTTGCGTCATTTTTCCGTCATTTTTCTATGAAAATACAAAATAAAAGAATTGGCTGTAACATATAATTTAGGGTGCAATCTCCCACCCAAAAACATTTAATGTGCAATGTGTACGATTTAGGATTATTGCTTGGAATTTTAGGAACATGGAAAATATGAAATTAGACCCAAAAAAAATGTATCAATAGTAGAAGAAATTAACTCATAAAATATGCATGCATAAACCTACCTGTAAAATATATGAAATATAATTACAAAAATGGCCAACGAAAGACAAAAAATTAATTCACGGTATACAAATAAATAAATTTTAGTTTATTTTATTGAATTAGAAACATGTGAGTATGAAGTGCAGAATCATGTAGATTGTAGAGACTTGAGATTTATAATCGACATTGTCAGTTTGTCACATACCCAAGCAGCCTCCACAAAAGCAACAAGAGGAATGTGTTTTTTTTTTTTTTTTGTTAGAATAAATTCAATAATTATAAACAGTTGTTCATAATTTAATGAATTAAACAATATTAAATCCGTGACGAAGAAACATGAAAGTTTACAAGAAAAACACTCTAGAAGGCAAAGCCTCGACAAACACATCTTTGTTATGCTTTCTCCAATCTGTACACATAAAAAACAAACCTCAAAAGCGAGCCCAAATTATCCACAATCGGCTCCCATTACCTTTTGGTTGTTCTCTTTACAGCTTTACACTCATCATCGCCTGAAACATCTTAGATACTCCAAGGCACAACTCTCTTGAGTATAACACACATTAATGGAGCTTCTTTCTATGGCTGTCATTCATCTATATCACTCTATGTTG
Source organism: Fagopyrum tataricum (assembly GCA_002319775.1). Taxonomy (NCBI): domain Eukaryota; kingdom Viridiplantae; phylum Streptophyta; class Magnoliopsida; order Caryophyllales; family Polygonaceae; genus Fagopyrum; species Fagopyrum tataricum. The sequence goes on from CM008281.1 coordinate 45,686,554, forward strand.
TGTACTCCTTAATGGAGCTCTCTAATAACTCATCATCACCTCCTGCAAATTCTTTCACCTTTGATCCATTCTTGTATATTATGAAGCTCGGAAATGAAGTCACCCCTTCATTTCTTGCTATGATGCTCACTTCTTCAACCTCTACCTGCATTGCCCACGGAAAAGCCCTCTACTTATTATAGTCGACGTCGGACAATAGTCCACACATTCAAGCTTTCGGGTTCCATTTTTAAACCAATTGACATTGGTAATAGGAGTAGTATCAGGTCTTAGGTGTTGCACTCATGTTCGTTTCGCCTACGTGTCACACTAGGAATTAAAGTCATCGAATCCTTTTTTATATATATATAAATTTTAAGAAAATATATTAGATTATATTTTACTTTCATAACCATCAAATTAAAATAAACATGATTTCTATTTAAGTTGGATACAACTTTTATAATTAGACAAATTTTATCCAAGTATCTTACTTCCATTATGATCACATGCATTATCGTTATTTGTCCGAGTATTTATAAAAATATCTAAGACTTATTACCTTTGCTTTAGTATAGTATAGTATATAGATTACCGAATATTTATAATATCAAAATACAGACTCTAATTTCCTAAATGAACTGAGATGTTTGAGATGAAGCAGTTACCTTTAGAAATTTTATAGTTGGGTATCTCTTGCAAAGTTGGTCCATGAACTCAACTGTCTGCTTCTCCCCAGCTTTGTTACAGAACAAAACCACAGCCAAACCTGCACAAACTAAAGACTTGAGATTCATAATCAATTAGATTTGCAGCACATGAGTCCTATGAACACTCATCTCGCTCACCAGCCAATGAAATGAAATGCTTAAACCGCTCGTTGCTTTGAATCACAATCACATCATTGTTTTCACCTCGCTGCTCCTTGAGCTTTATCTGAGCATCCAGTAAGGCCCTTCCTACATCCTCATCTCCAGGTGATTCCCTCATCAACACCTCGTAATCTTGTATTGCAAGTTCCCATTTCCCCAGCTGATCAATAATGACAAAAAAAAAGAAGAAGACAATCAAGTACACTAACTACTGATCTCAGTTAACCAATGTGGTTTCAATTGATGATACCTTGGAGTTGCAATCAGCTCTTCTTAGTCTTGCTTTGTTATAAGACGGTCTCACTTTAAGGGCAGCATTACAGTCCTCAATGGCTTTCTCATACTGCCCTAGTTTAGTCCTACAAGCTGCCCTGTTGCAAAGGAGGACTGAGTTGTAAGGCTCGTGTTCAAGGCCTTCACTGTACGCAATCGACGCCTCTGAGAACTTTGATGCCTTGAAAAGCTCGTTTCCATGACCACGCGCAGATGCTATGGCTCTAGCCCTTCGGGTTATAGGACCCACCTCCCTATTCGACGGGTCTAGCTGACCTGCTCGTTTTGATGCTGCAGTTGCATCCTCAAACCTGAACAGTTTCAGGAATAATCACCATCATATATTCATATTCCGAATCATGTGTTTTCGTAAATATGCTAAAATTACTTATGTAAGATCAAAATATCTGCTGTTAATCACGTTTTTAAGACATGTTTAATTCGTTGGAATATAGATACTATACTAGGAGAGCTTAAGGAAATGGAAAAAGGCAACTTAACAAGGAAGTTTGTCAGATATTTTTAAAAACAAAACACAGGTCCCATATTGATATATTCTGTTACCCAAAATCCTAATCAAATCTTTGCAACTAAGGAGGATTAGGAAAAAAAATATAATCTTGTTTTGCTGCTAGTTGCACTAATCATGGCATTTTGTCTATAAAGGGATTAGGGACACCTTAATAAAAAGAGAAAAAACCATATCCAATTTGATATTGGAATGATTCGTGTTGTCTTTTTCAGAAGATTAAGACAATAAAGAGAGATTAGTTAATTTAATAACAAATCAACTTTAGGCCTTTGTTTTACCAATTCATATGTGACCCTACTTCCAGTCTTAGCTGTTTTCAGTAAGACGTGATTGGCATAAACAATCATGTATATTATTATAGTTTTTTTGTCATCTTTCAATTTCACAGTGAAGAGGAAGAGCAAACCTTCCACAAGCCATGTCAACCTGAGCTCTTATCAAGAGCAACATAGTATTTCCAGCAGGACCAAAGTATTTGGTGCTTTGCTCCATGTCGAAGTGAGGACCGTTGCTCAATGCTGTATCTGCATCCTGGTGTCTATGGAGCTTCAGGAGAGCCTCTGCTTGCAACGCAAACAACTACATAGGACCATAATTAAAACAATCAGTGAATGAGCCAACACAAGAAAACTATAATTGAGATAATGAAAACTGTTACCATGGGAGCTGAATCTGCACCAGCTGTTATGGCATTCTCTGTTGCCTTTAACAGACTGTTCCAATCTCTTATCCTCTTGGCCTGCTCGCATTTATTTACATGAGTTTGCACCACTTTAGCCTTGGCCATCATATCCGGATCCGCTTCTGGCCCTGCTTGTTTGAAATGATACAAAGCCTTATCCGCTTCTCCTAATCTGTGTCCAAAACATAACACATGAATAACCATAATCTTCAAATTTATATTACAAAATTATTTAAAATGATTTATGAACCTGAGATAGAGATTGGCTAGACGGTGATGAGCTCTATGGTAGTGAGGTTCAATCTGAATGGCTTCTCTACACTCGAAAACAGCCTCAAGAAGCCTTCCCAATGCTGTCAAGGCGGCGCTCTTGTTGCTTCTGTAAGAAGCCTTGGATGGGTCAATATCAATGGCTCGCTCATACAATGTCAAAGCCTCAGCAAATCTTCCGTTCTTGTAATCCTCATTACCCAAGATCTTCAATTCTTCAGGGTCCATTCTACAAGATATAGCCCTGCACAGAGAAACATTCCCCTGCACCTGTTTAATCCCATTGCTATTAACATTGTTGTTATTGTTCTTGACTATGTTCCCCATTACGGAATTCCCATATCTTTTGGTATCAGTCTTAGTATTAGCGTTATTCGGCACCTGAACCGGAGTTTCAACCTTTGCATTGCCATTGGTCGGAGGCTGTTTAAGATTACCCAAATGACCATAGAGCATTACATTGCCGGAAGATGCTCTGACAAGGCTTGCATTGCCTCCTCTTGACTTCTGGTGCTCGGCGATTATGTTCTCCAGCTCACCTGATATGCCTAATGTCTCCTTAGGCACCTGTTTCTTCTTCGCCTGACTTATTCTTCTGTCGTCGTCATTGACCGGTCGGGGATTCCTCACCATTCCCATGGGCTGGGGCCGTGGCATTTGTTGTTGGAAAGCTTTCGCCGGCGGAGGGACCCTATTTCCGTCAGGACTCACCAGCACGACGTCGTCTTGGAAACTGTTCCTCCTACGCTTGGAGCTTTCTGTGCTGCTGGTGGCCTTGGATGACAGAGCGCTTGCCGAAGCTGATCTCCTTGGCCAGAATTTGTTCTTCCCGAATACTGCATTGAATATCCCGCATCCGCCCGCTGTTTTATCTGCAGAAGCTTGTGCCATTTTTGCTGTTTGGATTACGAAACTCAATTGAATCTTCCTAAATCCCGATCAAAATGAAAAAAGGGGTTGAATTGAAAGTTTCTGGGTTAGGACATAAAGGAAATCAAACTCCATATTGGGTTGAATTCTAATTGTTGGTAGTGAGAAATTGGGAAAAAAAATAAAAAAAAGTGAATTCAAAAGACAAGGAACGTAAAAAAGGTTGGAGCCAAAGAGGAAGAGAATCGTAAAAGGAGAGGGTTGGATGACTAATTAGTAATTACATAATGAAATCTCATAAACTACACAAAAGTGGCCAGCTAGATACACCCTAACAATTGACAGGTGAGTTTGACATATTTTTCCCTCTACGGGATTTTGGATGTATAAAGATACAGTTATAGACCCGGTCGTAGTGCTAACAAGGCAGGATCTCTATCAATTTTAGATATTAATATAAATAAATAAATAATTAATTCGATGATTTATCTTGTTTGGCAGCCGGAGACATTAGCGAATCGGACTCTGAATCTTTAATAAATAAACAAGGACGTGGTAATGTTGAAGCAGCCCACCCACACCTGCCAGATTCAATTATTATAAAATTACAATTATGTACCATTCTGTAGAGGCTGCCCACCATCAACATTTCATTTCTTCAATTCTCTGTCTAATTATTGCCAAAATCAACTTTTTTATTTTCTTATATCAATTTCTGATCCTGTGGGTTTTAACCCCTTCGTTATGTAAACTAAGCTTCTTCCACAGTTGACTTTAGCCTTGTTCATGTCTTTGGCAGGTTCGAGCTCACAATAATATCTTAACAAATATACAAAATAAAATCCAAATTTTTTGCTGCAAATACTCCATTTCATGATTTCATCATTGTCTACAAACGTGTAGCAAATATCATTATGTGCTGTTAAAATTTCTTACCCAACATACAAATTCACCTTCTGTGTATACTACTCAGTAATGTTTGATGTACTTCTCTTGATCTCTTTAAGTATGTTCTCAGACCTTTCTGCTTCACTGGATTTTAAGCCGAAACTCCTCACTATTTGCTTGTTTGGGTCTATCAAGTACCTGAGTAATTTCAAAGCAGCTCACCATAAAAGTTATTTCTATCAGGAGTATATTGTGAATATTTATCAGTTATTATTGAGTTATAAAGTAAGGCTCACAGGTTGTGTGAATATTCCACCAGATAGTCATCATTCCCATCCTCTTCAACTTTCTTGAAGTAGACACGGTACTGTTGTGCCATATGTCTCACAGCAGTATTTGTTCCACTCAATCCCACTATTCTCGGGTCAAATTCTGCGTTTATCAACAATTGTTACAAAAGGATGATGCGTAATTTAAACTACTCGTCACAAAACTGAGATCAAGGGTGAACAAATATTTACCTCTAAGATAAGCTTTAAGCTGTGAAGTTGAATCACGATTAGGATCTATTGTAACAAAGATTGGTAAGATCTTTATGTTGTGCTTTGACTCTTGATAGATACAACATGTTACAGTCCACAAGTAAGGTTGAAATGAAATATACATGTAAAAATGAACAGAATAAAAAGGGAGGTAAATTATTGAACCTACCTAACATATCAATAGTTTTGGCCATCTTCTGAAGTTCAGGAGTCCCAGTTTCAGGTGATGAAGTATAGCCAAAATACATAAGGACCCACTTCCCTCCAAAATCCTGGTCAGTAAATACCTGGTTTTCAGTGTTAACCAATTTGAATGGGCCGCCAATGGCTGCCCCCGCAGGCGGAACCCCTCCTTGGCGTTTTCCTTGGCCTGGATAATGGAGAAGAAAAAAGGACGATATCACCAAATCTTTGCTATGATTACCTAATTTTGTTCCCTATCAATACAACTAAGGATCTACTCACTTACAACTGCATGTGTTTCTCTGTCACAATATTGAAAAAAGGCCACTTGACGAACTTATAGTTACTAATGGTTACACTATTTTTGTTTCCTTTTGTTATAATAAGATAATAAATCTAGGTATACTGGTACAATAGGCCAGGGGAAACATATTTTGGGCCCATGGATTGATGGGCCCGGGGCGACAGGGGGTGCGGGGGGCGGAACCCCCGTGGAGGATTCTATCTATTTATAACTATAAATAGATAGGTTAGGGTTGTATTCATTATCCACCAAAGTATATTAAAAACCCTGGCTGCAAGGTTTGTGCAGCAAAACTACAAAACGTCTTGTCTCTCTTCTTCTCTCTATTTCTGAAGTAACTCGTTGAAAGATCACAACAATTGGTATCAAGAGCAAGGTTGTCGATGAGTTCCGTTGCAAAATTTGAGGTTCCGCGATTCAACGGAACTGGAAACTTCGGTCTTTGGCAGCGACGAGTTAAGGATCTGCTAACGCAACAGGGGATGTTGAAGGCGTTGAAGGAGGCAAAACCGGAGTCGTTGAAAGACGATGAATGGGAGGAGATGCAGGAGAAGGCAGCGTCGGTCATTCGGCTCTGTTTGGCAGACGAGGTAATATACCACGTTATTGATCTCAAATCTTGTCAAGAGATTTGGACTCAATTGGAGAAACGGTATATGTCAAAATCTTTGTCTAGCAAATTGTATCTCAAACAAAAATTGTATGGGTTGAAAATGGTGGAAGGTTCTGACTTGGTAAAACACGTGAATATTTTCAATCAAATTATTGGGGATTTGGCTCGGGTAGATGTAAAACTTGGAGATGAAGATAAAGCTATGATCTTGCTATGTTCTCTACCCTCTTCATATGAGAATCTGGTGATGACGTTGACGTGTGGGAAAGACGAGATAAGTCTTGATACGGTGTTAACAGCGTTGCTTTCACAAGCCGAACGACGACAACATACCAGTGAGAGTTCTCAAAGCGAAGGGTTGTATGTTAGAAGCAACCAGGATAGAGGGAGGACGAAAGAGAAGCAAGAAGGAAGCAACAAGCAATCCAGGTCTAAGTCCAAGGGTAAAAAGCCAGTAACTTGTTACTTCTGCAAGGAGGAGGGTCACTTCAAACGTGATTGTCCTGCCAGGAAGAAGAAGTACGAAGATAAGAAGTCAGAGGAATCTTCAAGATCAGCAAACGTGGTGCAGAAAGATGACTCAGATGGTGCAGATTCTGATATGCTCTCTGTGACGTCAGGCAACTACTCAGATGTATGGATCATGGATACGGGATGTTCGTTTCACATGACTCCGAATAGAGATTGGTTTGAGACGTACAAGTCTGGAACTTTTGGCTCCGTCCGATTAGGAGACAACAAGGCTTGTGATGTAGTTGGCATTGGGCAAATAAAGGTGAGGATGCACGATGGTGTGATTCGAACATTGATTGACGGTGTGTCACATTCCAACTCTAAAGAAAAATCTGATTTCCTTGGGGACTTTACATGTAAAAGGGTTCTGTTTTAAAACAGAAAAGGAATGTGTAAAGGTGAGCAAGGGGGCAATGACAGTTATGAAGGGGCAAATTACATCGGGTAATATCTACCGGTTGGTAGGGAGTACCGTTGTAAGGTGGAGTTGCAGTCGTGGCTTCTGAGACAGATTACAACAACTCTGTGGGCATATGCGCCTGGGGTCACATTGGCGAAAGGGGGATGATTGAGCTTCACAAGCGAGGTCTCCTGGATGGTGTGAAGAGTTGTAAGATCGACTTCTGCAAGTTTTGCGTGATGGGAAAACAATCCAAGGTGTCTTTTAAGACAGGTCAGCACAACACAGGTGGAATTCTTGATTATGTGCATTCTGATGTGTGGGGACCAACTCAGGTGTCGTCCCTAGGAGGATCTAGGTATTACGTCACTTTCATTGATGATTATTCAAGGAAGGTCTGGGTGTATTTTTCTAAAGTATAATCTGAAGTCTTCAGCAAGTTCAAGCTATGGAAGGCGGAAGTGGAAAATCAGACAGGGAGGAAAGTGAAGTATTTGAGATCTGATAATGGGACAGAGTACACGGATTCTCAGTTTCAGAGTTTTTGTGGTGAGCATGGCATTCAGAGACATTATACAGTGCGGAAGACACCACAACAGAATGGTGTTTCTGAGAGGATGAATCGGTCCATTGCAGAAAAAGCGCGGTGTCTTAGATTGAATGCAGGGCTTCCAAAGCAATTCTGGGCAGAGGCAGTGAGCCATGGCGGTCTATTTGATAAATAGATCACCCCCGGACTTCTCTTGACGGGAAGGTTTCAGAGGAGGGTATGGACTGGTTCTGATTTAGACTTATCAAATTTGAAGATTTTTGGCAGTCCAGCATATGTGTTGATTCCAAGTGATGAGCGAACAAAGCTGGATGCAAAGTCTAAGAAGTGCATTTTTCTAGGTTATGAGAAAGGTGGTGAAGGGTTTTCAAGTTTTGGGATCCTGTTGCAAAGAAACGGATGATCAGTCGAGATGCTGTATTTGATGAGCAGGCAATGCTTCTACATGCCAAGGAAGTTGGGAAACCTGCAGTTACAGAGACTGAATCCAGATCAGCAGTGGAGGTGGAGCTTTCAGATTCTAGCACACCTACACCAGCAGGTGGTGAGCATGATGTAGATCAAAACAGGTTGAGAGTCTTGTTTCTGGCAGAAGCAGACGCATCACAAGGGCCCCTATAAGATATGGTTTTGAGGAGATGGTTAATTATGCTCTAGTCATTGGCACAGATGATCCATCCAACTTTCGAGAGGCTATCATAGTCAGGAGAAAGAAGGATGGGTAGGTGCTATGGCTGAGGAGATGGAATCTCTCCATAAGAACAGGACGTGGGAGCTGGTTCCTCTTCCAGCAGGTAAGAGGGCAATAGGATGCAAATGGGTGTTCAAGAAGAAACAAGACATCTCAGAGAAAAAGGCATAAGGTACAAGGCACGACTAGTAGCAAAGGGGTTACTCACAGAAGAAGGGGATTGATTAT
>CM008281.1:45704943-45733965 GCA_002319775.1 Fagopyrum tataricum
CCCAAAGGAAGAGCGCATCGAGGATGAAGAGCCGACGAAGGAGGAAAACGGATCGGACAGCCCTATCCCGAGCTCGGCCAAGATCATTCCTATCTTGACCGAGATTCTTGTGCAGAAGGAAAATCTCGGCCTAATCCCTACAAATCTCGGCCGAGATTTCTTACATGGCTGCCCGAGATTTGCTGAAAATCGTCCCTGTGGCTTCCATCTTACTCGAGTTGCGCCTAAAAGCTGGAGGGCAGTGCCAAAGGAACCTCCCAAGGTCAGATTGAAGCTTCTTCCTCATCAGCGAACAGATACGATACGGCTAGAGATGTGATTCCTCTATGCCTTATGATATGTTTATGGTGAGCCAGAGATGGTTTTCCTCTATGCCTTGGATAGTATAGTTTACTATTAGAGTTGATGATTTCCTCCATGCTTATGTTTGAGGTTATAGAGAGTGTTACCTCGACTTTTGAGTCCGAGTGTTTTCAGGATCTTTGCAAGTTTCGGGACGAAACTTGTTTTTACGGGGGTGAGATGTGAGACCCCTACTCTTCCGGACCGAGATCGGACCATGGCCGAGATTGGCTTTGACCGAGATTAGACTTTTCCGCACCCGCGGGCAATTTGGCCACCCCGGCGGGTCTCCGCCCCTGCGGCTCATGAAACCGCCCCTACGATTTCCGGCGGCTGCATCCGGTTTTGTTGACTTCCTTGACCGTGTTTTACCTTTCCTCCTCTTATTCTTTCCTTTCCTTGCTGAGCAAGGGTTACCTTTCACACTTCTTCCTTCAGCTTTCACGTCCTCCTTGCTTCTCCTTCACCTTCCTTTGATCTTGTTCTTGTTCTACTTGGAGTTTGGCTTGGAAATTGTACCTTGTGGTTGATGTTGATGCTTGTGAGTGTTATGCTGAGCTTGAGAGCTAGTGGAGGTGTTATCTTGGAGCAGTTTTGTGCCTAGGCCACAGCAGTGGTATGTCCTCTCTACTTCTTCATTTCTTCTTCTTCCTTGTTCTTCTTTCCTTAGCTTAGGATTAAATGTTTGGACATAGGATGATGTTGGAATGTGTATGTGTGTGACTATGGAAGATAGTAGACGTGATTTGATCACGTGAAGAGCTAAAGAGAAGCCGCGAGATTTCATTCTGCACTGTCGCCGCCCCCGCGGCCAGAAGTCACCGCCCCTGCGGAAGACGTGCCGCAGCGCCCGTGCCAGCGCCAGCGCCTTGCCTGCGTTACCTGCGTCCCGTGTCACCGTCCCCGCGGCTGAGTGTCGTCGCGCCCGCGGTTGCCTGCGTTCCGCCCCTGCGTCCTTAGTTCACGCAGGTGCGTCTTGTCCCGGGACTACCTGTAGTTAGGTAGTTCCTTTCCTTTCTAGTATGAGGAACTTAGTACCATGCTAGGATTCGGATGTTGATGAGTATGATATACTTATGCCGGTTACGGCTTTGAGGTTTACGAGTTGGACTTTATCCTTATGGATCCCTTGGGTCTAGGTGTGACCCCTTTGTGTGATAGGATTGTGATATATATGTATGTGTGCCTTGTATAGGCTGTGTTGTCCTCCAGTTGGAGTGGACGTTTTTAAGAGTTGTTCGTAGCGAGTTACTTCTGAGATCGAGGTAAGTCCATAGGACTTACTTAGCTACTATCCTTATATTGGATGTATGCTTGAGTGGTGTGTGTTATGTGCTTTATAGCATGTGTTATTATGGTCACCGACCTATGTTATATTGACCGCCCATTGTAGTGGTTGTGACAACTTACCTTTCATCCCGTAGTGGAGTCTGGGAAGTTCTCTGTAAGCTAGTTAGTTCTGGTATACGGGAAGGGCACTGACCACTCCTTATGGTATACGGGAAGGTGCGCTGATACCACTCCAGCTAGCTATTGCATGCAGAGGCGAGGATTATATTCATTCCTCGTGTCACGTATTTTCATATACTGATTTATATACTCTTGAGTGATTAACGTTATAAAGATAATAAACCGGGTAAATGTGTGATATCATGATGAGGTGTTAAGTTTACTGATATGTGATTGTGCTCTAGCATCTTCTTATATATGTGTATGGTTAGCTAACGGTTTTATACCGTGTTGTAGATCATTTGCAGGTTAGGAGAGCTGCAGAGTGATCCAGAGGGGTGATCTGCTGAGGGTTCCGTACACTGGGCGATATCGTGGGTTTTTGGGTTATTATATTGTACGGATTTTTGTTTGACTTTGTACTCAGCAGTACTCTGTTTTCGGGGCGGAGCTTGAAAAGCGAAGCGAGCTCCTTTTGATATATATATATATATATATATCAGTTTTATGTTTTGTTTTAATCTATTGGTGCATTGTTGTAAGATTCAGTGAATTTGTTGTTAGGCTAGGATCATGATCCATTGTGAGATCCTAGCCCAGTAGCACTCCGAGTCCTACGGATTTGGGTGTTACATCACACCTCCCCGTATACCCTATGGGAGTGGTGAAGGTGCCCGTCCCACTGTGCCAGACTGGCCTACCCGCAAAGAACCTCCAGACTCCCAGCGGGATGAAAGGACAAGTTGTCACGGCCCTACAATGGGCAATCACTAGACCATAGGTCGGTAATAATAATCTCACATGCTATCAAGCATATAACACACACCACTCATGCATACATCCAATATAAGGATGGTAGCTAAGTAAGTCCTAATGACTTATCTCAACCTCAGAAGTAGTCTCAACCACGATCAACTCTCAAACACGATCCACTCCAATCTAGAGGACAACACTGCCTAATAACAAGGCATAACAAGATATCAAACTCATATCCATCAAAGGGGTCACACCTAGACTCAAGGGATCCATAAGGATCATATCCTAACTCATAAACCTCAAAGTCATAACTGGCATAAACAATATAATACTCATCATCATTCTATCCCCATATACATACCTAGCATGCTACTAACCCGCTCATACTAGGAAAGGAAATGATCATACTACTCTAGGTAGATCCTGTACAAGACGCACCTGCGGAACGGAAAGACGCAGGGGCGAAACAAGGCAAACGCATGATCATCCAAAGAAGAAGAAGAAGAAGAAGAAGCAAGGCCGCAGGCAAACACATGCGCTGTGACTAGGCTCCCGCAGAGGCGGCGGCGATAGTGTAGAATGTGATCCCGCGATTCCTCTTCGGCTCTTCACGTGATCAAATCACGTCTTCTTCATGCCAAAGCCACACACATACATACACATACACATTCCAACATCAATCTACATCCACATTTATCTAATCCTAAGCTAAGCAAAGGAATCAAGGAAGAAGAAGAAGAAGAAGAAGAAGCAAGATGCTTACCACAGCTGTGGTCCTAGGCTGCAAGGAAGATCAACACCACACCTTACTGGCTTCCAAGCTCAGCACAACACAAATCATCATCCTTATCAACCACAAAGCCACACCAAAACTCTATCAAACTCCAAGGAAAACTCACACACAAGATCAAGGAGAGGAAAAGGAATCAAGAAGGACGTGAGAAGGCTGGAATAGAGTGAGAATGAAACCCTTGATCATCCAAAGAAGAAGCTTAAGGAGGAAGGAACGGAGAAGGTAAAGCACGGTCAAAGAGTCAACAAAGCCGGCTGCAACCGCAGGAAACCGCAGGGGCGGAATTCCTGGCCGCAGGGGCGGATCACTATCCTAGCCGCAGGGGCGGCACCACAAACCCGCAGGGGCGGCTAAGGCCAAACTAGCTCCAAAGACTAAGGCTCTTACATATACAATAGTAATGAGTTAATTTGTCCAAAATGGATTCATTCTGCTCGAAATGGACTCATTAATTTCGATCAAATTCAATTATAATGTAGTCGACGTTGTACAATAACGGTAATATATAGAATATATCGATAGAAATGGCTTAATCTGCCCAAAATGGGTTCATTCTGCTCGAAATGGACTCATTTCGATCGAATTCACTTATAATGCAGTCGACATTGTACAATAACATTAATATGTATATATCGATAGAAATGAGTTAACTTTGTCCAAAATGGATTCATTATGCTAGAAATGGACTCATTTCGATCGAATTCACTTACAATGCATTCGACAGTGTACAATAACAATAATATGTATATATCGATAGAAATGAGTTAATTTTCCCAAAATGGGTTCATTCGGCTTGAAATGGACTCATTTTGATCAAAATAATGCAATCGAAATTGTAGCATTGTACTTTAACAATAATATGCATATGAAACCTCACGATGTGTCAATATCTTGAACATTCATTTTTTAATTGAACGTCTCTTAGAGGTTCCTACTCCCTTCAGAAGAATAAGTTAACCCAAACCTGACCCTATATATATATATATATATATATATATATATATATATATATATATATATATATATATATATATATATATTACAATTAGAGTAATCATCAAGTTTTTTTTTGTCTCGATAAAATATCCATAGGAAACAAATTACAAATATTCAAATTATAGCAATGAGAAAAATAATGTCTTGGACCTTGCAAGAACTGAGTTTTGTTGTTGGAAAATTCGTCAGCAGTGATTCACAAGCAATGCTAGGTTTAGACAATGCATATTTTGAAAACCAACACCACTCTCATCCTTCGGCACACAAATCTTCTCCCATGCATCCAATGAAGAGCCCTTTTATCTCGAATACCAACATATACTTTTTATTTTCTCGCGTCGTGACTCATATATTCAAACAATACTTACATATATTATATATTTTACGTAAAAGACAATTAGATGGTGTTTGATAAGTCATTGAGATAAAATAGTGTTCAGTGTTTTCTTGTACTTTTTAAAAAGGTTTGTATTTTTAAAACACTAATTAATGCGTGTTTGACTTAAACTCGTGTTTTTTAGTGTTTTGAAATAATTGTGTTTTGGTTTTGTAATAAGGAAAACATATCAAGGGACTTTTTTTTTTTGAACCCAAAACATTAGTGTTTTAATGAAAACTGTGAATTTTATTAGCGTTTTTAAAACACACCCTTAAACACTAAAGACTAGTATTTTTTTACCATGTCAAACACTGGTTAAACCGTTAAATTCCTAAAAAAAAACAAAAACACTGCTTAGCAAACACAACCTTATTTTCAATTCCAGTGAGTTTCCCGATCATGTCCAACTGGTTTGAAGATGAATTCATGTTGGACTCCATTTCTTTGTCTTTTTGAAACTTACAATAGTCCTTATCTAGCTCCATGTCCTTGATTAGGCTTTTCCAGTATGCCCTTGGGTTCTCCTTCCCCTCCATATTCATACCTTGGTACAGATCATTTTCATCTAGGAAGTGATTCCATGTGAATCCATCAAGACAACTCTCTCCTTCATCTATGCACGGATCAAAGGTGCACTTCCTCTTCTCACCTATTGAAGGTTGGACAAGAACATTTTCTTCAAACTCTTGTTGCGTCTCATCCGCGGGCAACTTTGGAGCTATGTTGAGATAATTATCGGTGAGATCGATGAGCTAAAACATCCTCCTGGTTTACAACATTGGACCAAATTATAGTCATTGGAAGTCATCTTGGCATGCAGGCACTTGTACCGTCCGATCAGTTTTTTCATGTGACCCTGCTTATGAGACATGTGTTTTTTCACTGCTGCCAAAACACTCACCTTCCACACGAGTCTGGATCACCTATTACCTTAGTATGTAGTCTTTTTAATTGCAACTTTTCTATTGGTTCATTTATCATTAAGGATAATTAATTATTTAACTAATTTCAAATTAAAGGAAACAAAATTACTTACAATTATAAATGTACGTAACAAATTTCAAATTAAAGAAAGAAATCATTTATATGATAAATTAACTTAACTAATATAAAATATTGTATTTTTAAAAAAAAATCCACTCAAAAATAATTGTATATAATTTATGAAATTTGTAAAGGTATGATGGTTCGAGAGTTTTTGGATCGTAAGCTTTATAATGTGGTATATCTCTTAGTCATTTGTCTTTTATTTTAATAAGTAATTATTTAAACTCATATAAAATAATGTTTTAATAATTTTTATGTATTTTTCGCATTTCATCTTAGTTTTTATTTATTTTCTTTTGAATTTTCATTGTCATTCAACCCATATTATTCTTACAGTACTATAAATAAACATTAGCAATACTAAAATAAAAAGTTTACTAAAGGAAAATAAAATCATAATTAGATTATAAATATATATATATATATATATATATATATAAATGATAATTGATGTATTTCCTCAATTATTAAACATTGATTAAAATATGATTAATTTTAATAGCAGGTTTATCCTTAGGTATGAACACCAAATATATATGCATATAATCGAACCGATATATTGCATGTTTATTTCCATTTAGCTTTAGTTTAATTGGATAGTTCAATATTTTTTAATTTATTTGTAAACCGTAATTGAATTGAGATTTTGATTTAAATGCAAACTTTAGATCTGACATTAATATATGAAAGATTATTTACTAAAATAGATTATTTAACAAAAATAGATAATTAAAGAAAACAGTAACCAAAAAAACACTATCATTAGATTACATATATTTTGTAAATAATTTTTTTCCTTATATTTAAAGTTACTTAACTTAATCAATTAACATGAAAAGTGGACCGATAAAAATAGTGCAATAGAAAAGGCTACATACTAAAACAATACTAAAACAATAGGTGATTCTCATTGCTTCCACACCTTCTTTAGATCATGGGGCTTCTTTCACCAGTCAACATGTACTCGCATTCAATGTTGAATCAATTAAGTCAACAATCAACATGTAGTCCACCCACATTATATCGTAGACTCATAATCCCACATTATATAGTAAACTCAAAATTTCAAACTTTATATATATATATATATATATATTAGATAAACAAAAAAAATGGTATTGAACCCTAATCACAACACCAACAACAACAAGAAGGTGAGGCCCCACCAACGATGGCCTTCAGTTGTGTCACCGCCCTTACTCTTCCGCCGAGCACCTTCTCTCCGGTTTGCTTCCTCCAGCTTCTTTCCCGACCATGAAGGAGATGGAGATCACAGTCATGTCATAATCATGACGAGTCAGCAAGGCCGGCCTCATAACAGCACAATTAAACTCTACAATGTTGTGATTATTTATTGGTTTTATAATCTAAATAAAGAGGATAACAAAAAAAAAGTTAAAAACATTGTCAGAAGTTAAAATTTGAAACAAGATATTATTTCATAGTTTTATTATTTACAGTCTTGCACATCAAATATTTACTTGTAATGTTTTGGCATGTAATATTAACAAGACAAGATATAAAGTTTATTTGCCATTCTAATCGTCCATATTAAACTAATATTTACATATATGTAAGGTAGGAGATGGTTGAAATATATACTTTTTTTTATAAATTTTAGTAAAGAAAAATTTTCATTGGTGTTTTCAAGGTTTCGGCTTATCCGGTTGGTGACCACTAAGTTTGAGTTTTCCGTTTGATGTCTTTATGATTTAGTTTTTTTCATTAGGTGTTCAATCTGAACCAAAACGTTAGTCTAAACAATTTTGTTGATTTCAATTAAAAGAATTAGACAATAGAAAAAAAGAAACACAAAAGACTATGCTCAATCGCTTCTTATTATCCTCATTTTAAAACTACTAAGTTACAATCGAAGTATGTATAATTTAGTTTCAGTTTTCAACAACAACAATGCTGAGTTTTCAACAACAACAATGCTGACTATTTGTAAGCAATCATAGAGAAAACACAAGACTGGTGCAATAACTTGTAGGGATTAAAAACAACATGAACTAAGGATTATATAAACCTAATACCAAAACAATACTGTGACCGATGATGCATCAAGTTTATAGTCTTCTTTCTTTAAAAAAAAACTCATGACCTTTAACATAACTACGAGTAGGGGAAGAGACAGCCATATTAAAATGGCTACAATATTTAGCATTATCAAGTACAAAATTCAGCAAGCAGACAAGGTTCATCGAGACATAAGTATGAAAAAGGGAATCAAATAATTAGGTTTGATCTTAAAAAAGAAATGCAAAATCAACTCAAAATTGAAAGAGGGAAAAATATAAGACAGAATCGAACAACACTGATTCGAAATCAATCCTAAAAGTTTGAATTTCAACTAAAAACACTAATTTAGGAACAAGTTTGATTTCGAAACCTTATTTTTGGCCTTGAGTGAAGATCGGGGACAGCAATATCTTGAGCGAAGGTCGTCGGTGATGGAATCAAACAACTTGTAAATTGAACAAACTCCAATTCGATCTTGAGAAAAGAAGATTATCGTACTTCCTTTATCCCCCACCCTCATTTTCCTTTACTATCTTGAAAACTTTTGTAATTAAAGTTAAAACTGATGGAAGTTGCTCAAACTAGCGGTTTGGTTCAGATCGGGCACAATATGAAATGAAACTAAACCCTAAGGGCGTGAAACGAAAAACTAAAACTTAGTGGTCACCAACCGAAAAAATTGAAACTTTAAAGGCACCAAACAGAATATTCCTTTAATAAAAGTGAATATCTCATTTCAAAAAACTCGATTCATAGGGCTGGATACACCTAAATAAATCCACTTCTAGTTCTTCTATGGAAAGATATCAAAATTTATGCCTTATAGCTACGACTCCAATAGATAGATGATCCCATCTTAGCAAACTGTCACGGGATTACACACTTCTAAAATCTGATCAAACAAGGTAAATAAGGTTATAGAACTCTTAATCAATCAAAAGTAATCAAAAATCATCTTTCACTATCATTCACTCAATATAAAAACGGATCTAGGGATGGACAAGGATTTGCTCTAACCCACCCCAAATAATAAACATAGTAAGAAAGTATGTATATAAAGCACAAGTGTTTTGTTATCCAAGTGATGATTTGTGCATGTTGAGACTAAGGGCCCGTTTGATTTAAACTCCGAAAACGGAATGGAAACAAATCATTTCTTGTGGTTTGAACTAATTGTAATAGATTTTGATTAGTTTTAGTACCCTATAGGGTAACAAAGTAGGAAAAAGCAAGTTCATTTTGCATGAAACCAACCGGAAGAATTGCATGAACAAAGTACATATATGGACTAAATTTATTTCCGTTTTCGGAGTTATAACCAAACTGGGGGTAAAAAAAAATTCAATTCCTACTAGTGGCATTTTTTCTCCCTTTATATTTTAAATGAATTAACTACTATTTATTGCATGGATGTAATTAATATAGGAACTAAATATATATTTTGTTGATGCGTTAAATTAATATTATAAACTAATAGTAAGACAACAATTTATGGGTTCAATTCGAAAGTGGGAGTTGTTTCTTCCTAAACATTTTATTATATTAACAATAAATGGCCATTACAAGAAACGTGTGTGTATATATATATATATATATTAATGTGTATGAACCAAATGCGTTCTTGTTGTTGTGTGGTATCTTTATTATAACTTATAATATTAATAAGTTTATTTATTTTTTAAATCCATGTATTGTCACTAATCTAAGCTTAATACAAATATTAACAAACGCAAAAAAAAATAAAAATAATAATAATAATAATAATAATATGTTCGTCTGTTAAATGTTTTAGAAACCTCATTTGGTATGATTATTGACTCAATAATTGAACTCCAAAGAAGAGACAAAAATACATCTAGGTACACATGATTAAGATTAAATTTGAGAAAGGGAAGAAATACATCTTACAAAGATTTTTCATGGATGAAGGAAAATCTTAAATATAAACTTACACCGTGAAAAATGAGAGAAATACGCTTAATTTCTACATGTACTCCGACTATGTGCAACGTGAACGCACAAAACACATTGAGTTTGATATTCACTTCGTCCGAAACAAGGTACAATTATGTTATGTTTGCGTATTACAGGTTCCGTCGGCCCATCATTATGTTGACATCTTCACTAAGGGTCTCCCGTTTCAATTGTTTAATATTTTTTTCATCCTTTGTCTCCGCCTTCCTCCAACTTCGATTAATTGGGGGATGTTAGAGGATATGTATATTGTTGGACTCCTTATGTAATTACACTGGCATTACCTAAAAGAGGTAATGAGTCAAATCTCTATTTAATGAGTTTATGTAAAAGGTCTTGTAATTTTCAAATTAAAGAAACTGTTGTTGATAATGAAAATCCAAACACATACTAACATCAAGCGACTTGATATCGTACAATCGTCAATAAACATGTATCTGACGGAGACTAAAGAGTCTATAGATATTGAGTTTATTATTGTTTCTAATACAAATATTGAAATTGTATATCGGAGATTATTCATATTCCTCTTCAAAACGGTCTTTATTTTAAGTAAAATATATGTTTTTTATTTTCTCGCATGATAACTCGTACATTCAAACAATACTTGCATATATTGTACATAAAAGACAATTAGGTTGTGTTTGCTAAGTCACTGAGATAAACTAGTATTTAGTATTTTCTAGTATTTTTGGAAGTGTTTGTGTTTTAAAAACACTAATCAGTGTTTGCTTTAAATAAATTTGTGTTATGACTTATATTAAGAAAAAAAAAGATAAGGGACAATTTTGTCTTTTTAAACCCAAAAAACCGTGAATTTTATTAATGTTTCAAAGACACCCTTAAACACTAAACACTGATGTTTTTTAGTATGCCAAACACTAGTTCAATTCCCCCAAAAAAACAAAACATACTGCTTAACAAACACATCCTTAATTTCCTTATTTTCAATCCCATAGTGAAATTTTCCCATCATGTATGTCCAAGTCCAACCGGTTTGAAGATGAATTCATGTTGGACTCCATTTCTCTGTCTTTTTGAAACTCACAATAGTCCTTATCTAGCTCCATGTCTTTGATTAGTGTTTCCCAATATGCCCCTGAATTCTCCTCCCCCTCCATATTCATACCTTGGTACTCATCATTTTCATCTAAAAAGTGATTCCATGTCAATCCATCAAGACAACTCTCTCCTTCATCTATGCACTTATCAAAGGTGCACTTCCTCTTCTCACCTATTGAAGGTTGGACGGGTATACTTTCTTCACCCTCTCCCCTCGTCTCCTCCTCGGACAACTCCGGAGTTATGTTGAGATTTTTCACGGTAAGTTGTGTTAGAGCCTCCTCCTGGTTTACAACCTTGGACCAAATTATTGAGTCATTTGCAGTCATCTTGTCTTGCAGGCACTTGGACCTTCCAATCAATTTCTTCATGTGACCTTGCTTAGGAGACATGTGCTTGATTACCGCTGCCAATACACTCACCTTCCACGCCTTCTTTAGATCATGGGGCTTCCTGCACTAATCATCTTCACATTTCATTCCTAAACTAATTAACAATAGAAGAAAATTCATAAACAAGAAAAGATTTGGTATTAGCCTGTAAGGGGGAGGGCCCTGGTGGAGAGCCAAACCTTGTTGACCCCACCAATTCTCATCACCACGTGGCCACCACGGTGGGGCCAGGCCACGCTGGAGAGGGAATCTCCGTTGCGGCGGATCACAATGTTGCATCAACGCAGACAAAAGCGACCCTAACGTGTTATCCTGCATGTCTTGCAAAAGCGATAAGCATGTAGACTTGATCTCATCATCGTCGCCGCCGCCTAAAGCGGCCTCAACCTTAGAAAGGACAGCCGGAGCATTTTGATCAAACCGGACGGTTTCTTTCCACCAACGACGGAGACCATCGGAGGAGCCAGTAATGGGTATCCCCTTCTCCGAGACGATTCCATAAACAAATCCTCGCGCATTACACACTTCCATTAGCTTCACCATGTACTTGAGGATTGCATCGTGTGATCTCAACATGGTTTTCTTGCGGGACCGCTCCGCCGCTTGAAGAGAGTTTTGCTCGGCTTCAAGTTTCTGCATCCGGATCCGATCCTTCCACATCCGCTTCTTGAGCGCTTCGTAGTTGAGATCGTCGTCATCGCTTCTGCTGTATGTATCCAACACTTCCGACCCTCCATTAGAACTGAGATCATTAGTCTCAGCTGATTCAGTATCCCCTTCAAGAATCGACACCATTGATCAACTAATTAGTATAATACATAATGCATTATGTTTTTCTCTTACACAAATCTGTCTGGCCCTGCATATGTATATATATAAACCATATGGTATGGCCAATAACTGTTTTTTTATTTATTAATGGAGTATGGGTCACCAAAGACTGCAAGAAGATGATCGTCAGTGGACAGGAGAGCATGTGAATTGAATATCTAGGAAATATGAAACCCCGAGTAAGAATTTAAACGTGTTAATCAGAGGGAGCCTATTTCATGACAGATCATTGCTTTCAATTGCATACGTACAATGCACTGAATACAAAGCCTCTGTCAAACCTCGTAAATCTTCGATATACTTATCATTTTGAGTGCCATCGAATAAAATTTCTTTTCCAATTACATATTTTGCACCTACAAATTCCGATTTAATAGAATTATCATTTTGGAATTCCTTTCTTGTTAAGAAAAACTAGGATGGGGAAGATAAATAATAAATGGAATATATCATTTTTATGTAGTTTACAACATGAAGCAGATAGTTACGATGAAATTGAAACCTATCACTGTTCAATGTCTTTGTGAAGCGATCAGCTAGGTAGATGAACCTAAACGAGGAGATGAGAAAGCTCGATCAAGCCATCACCAAGTTTTTCTCGAACTAAGTGAGTGTTTACCTGGGCTTTGTATATTTCTCTATGGCTTTGTATGGGTTTATAAACATTTAAAATTAAACTTCTCAAAATCAAGTCCTTTTTATGGATTTATTTTTGTTAAAAATCCGACTTTGACCTTGTGTTTTTTCCATCCCAATATTATTTGCTCATCTATGGATATTCAATACTCTTCTTCTTTTTTTTTAGCGAAATAAGTATTTTTTAAGTAAAATAAACTCCAAGTATACAACCATATATAATTTATTTATATAAAATCCGTTGAGAAATGAATCCGAAAATAAACTATTAACCTATATAAACTCATTTAGTTTATAACTTGTACAAAACAATCTGCAGGTAAAGAGGAACTAAGTGTCAATTAAATTCATTAATTAGTTCAGTTATGTAGCACCGGGTTCTTGGCAATGTAGATGGCGGAAAGATAGTCACATCTGGGACTGTAAACTCGTCAAAAAGTCTTGTTATCCATGCTAATTCAGTAGTGACCCGTTTGAGATATTTCTGCTCAACTCATCAGCTAGAGAGGAAGCAACTGTTTGGCTGTTTGATATACAAAATATCCTTATAGGCACATTAGGTGCGTTTAACCTTAGTTAGACTAAATAATGGTGTATTGAAAATGAATGTATACAAGTTTCTTTTTTTTTCTTGTCAAAGAAAAAAAGACTAGTAAAAAAATAAGCCTCAAAGTTGATGTGGGCAAACCCAAATGCAGCAAATCGTATTTAAATTAACCAATAGCCTTAAGGAGAAAGGGAATTTAAAATTGAAGAGATCTGAATATGTTAGATAAATATGAGTTACAACTTCTCTTTTGATCTAGGCTTGCAATTAGAATATGCAAGATGAGCAGCCTCACTCCTCTGCTTCACTTCCTCATACAACTTCAAAGATGCTTCTGAAAACTTGTTTAGTCTGTCAAGCACCTTTGTCAAACTTGTATGAATGCAATGTAAGTTAGAAGACTTGTTACTTTCACTTGAATCTTCATCTCCTTTGCACCCCAACCCTTCAGTGTCCACTGAACTCGCCATAGCTTGCTGCTTCATCAAATGCTGCAAATCCACCAAGAAGGTCTTAATAGCATCATTCACCTCAACTGAAGGTAGTAATCTAACTCCAACTGCCCAGTCACGGCAAAGAGTGAATATCGGAGGAGCCACCGCTCTTCTTGGTGAGAAGGGTCTCCTGCTCTTTGTCCGTTCTCGAGGCTGCATAATGCAGCGTTCAAGCCATCCATTCAAAGCTTCTGCATAAGAAGTATGACTACTCATCCAGTGTGCAAAACTAAGACCGAAACACTCAAACTCATTTAAAAGATGAGCCAAGATTTGCTTGCGAGTTTCCCCGCCAGATGTTTGTGTCAAACTCTTTGCATGATATGCTAATGAAATTGTTATGTACTGAGCATGATGACACTCCACCATTGATTTCCACATCCGGATTAACCTGCATATAAGTAAATTACCATTTACATTATTCCTGCCAGCAATTTAGGGCCCGTTTGGTTTTAACTCCGAATACAAAAACAGAATGGAAACAAATCTAGTTCATATGTATACCCTTGTTCATGATCATTCCTTGGTTTGAACAAGGTACACATATGGAATAGATTCGTTTCCATTCCATTCCCAGAGTTACAACCAAACAAGGCTCAGTTTACTCAGAATCATAAATTTATATATTCTTGTTACCCTTGAACCAGCTCCATCAACTGTGGTTGTAACTCGTCGTCTCTCATCTTTTCAATCCGTGTTGCTATAGAATCGACAGAGTAAAGTGACACTCGTAAGCGTGAGTGCAGATCCTTTGCAACTGACCGAGTTTTATCAACCACTTGTGTTCTCGTATCTTTTGCAAACTGATGCCTAAGCTGGTCACATGTTCTATCATATACCTTCCGAATGGATTCACTAGCCTATAACATTATCAGCAAAACTAGAAATTAGAATCACGAGTACGAATTATTTATTTGCTTTAGTATTTTTCTGTGATTAAAAATTTGCCATCTTGATTCAAACATTTATTTGACAAGTAAATTGTGTAGAGAAAAAATGTACCTTGACTTCATCATAGAGCTTTCGCTCCCATGCATAAAGTCGGTCCAGGGTGGATGAATGACTTCCTGAAATCATGCAGAAATCTTCTACAAAACCACTTCGACTGTCATCACCATCATCATTGGATGCTCCGGTCAGAGGATTTCTCGAAGAAGAAGATTGCAATGACATGGATCGGTTCCATGTAATAATCTTGGTTCCCTGTTGTGGAGAATCTACATAACCAGCAATATCAGAATGAGAACGAGTAAACCAGATAAACTAAAAATGAAGATAAGCAGCATACCATTGGAAACAAGGCTGTTGCTTTCGCCACGACAGCATACAAGCTTGAAGACCAAAAGCGCAGCCGAGTCAGAAGAATTACCTACAAATTGGAGCAATGCAAGTTATATACATAGTCAAAAAATTTCAAGACAGAACAGAGCTACAATCATCATCTACCTTTGGCCTCAGCATATCCGACCCGAATTTTGTTAGCCTCCAGCATCTTTGAGACCTCCTTGCCAGCTTCAGAGGCTCTAAGGAAGCGATGCTCGATATCCTTAATGCTGGATACAAAATCCTTAGCTCTGTGGGTGATATACTCAGATGGATCTTCCCTCTCAGGGCCCAAATCTTTCTCCTCATCAGGCTTCTTAGGAAGTTCAACAACAGAATCATCAACTCCATTTTCTTTTGCAACCACATGAGTTGCAGCATTGCTTGATTTATCAGCATTCTTGTCAGAACCAATTTTTGCAAATTTCTCATTATCCCCCTTTTCGCCCCACATCTCCATATCATCGAAGGTAACGTCCATCTCGGTATGACCAGTAAACCCAAAACTCTCAGGATCATCAATAGGATCGAAATAGTCCCAAGAACCGGATTCGGGAAGGGGTGGGGGAGGGGGAGGCATGGGGAACTCCATTGATTCACGGTCAACCATAGAAATGTTAGTAGCAGGATAGTACTGAAGAGTGACAGCAGTAGTTCCACTGGATTTCATATAGCTCAACCTGGGTACAGGGCTCTCATTATGAAGAGGAGAATCAACGATGTGGGAAGGAGAAGGAGAAGGGTAAGAGGAGTGAGAAGGGGATTTATCAAGAGAAGCTTCGATTAACACTTCGGCCTCTGCAAATCGTCTGAGAGAAACCCCAATGTTCTTAAGGGACTGAATGTAAGAGACATGAGAGGCTGCTAAAGCGTACCTTGAATCTATGGCTTCTTTGATGAGCTTTTTTCTCAGCTTGCATAGCCCTAGGGCTTCTGTCTTCTCCGATTTTGAGCTTGAAGAGCCCATTACCAGACTGCCCAGTTGAGTTCATACACCAAAGCAAAGCAAAGCAAAGTGGGTGATGAAATCAAAATCTAAAGCAGTCAAGTAATTAAAATTGAGCCCAGAAAACCGAGCGACATTTAAGTAATGGCTGACGATGAACAGTGGGGGGCTAATCTGAGGGAGGATATTGCAGAGATTGGGGAGGACAAAGCTGATAGTTACCCATGAAAAGGAAATTGAAATGGCAGAGCAATAAAAACAGTAGTAACAAGTAACAACAACCTCGGGTTTCGAGGTATTATTGTTTATTCATGTGCAAATGGAGAAGAGGTTGCCTTTTTGGCTATTGGACATTTGCCCATTGTTCCTTTTTCTCCTCTTCCTAGGCTCTCCTCTACGTCCCACCCCCTTTTCCTCTGTTTTTTCTTCGTCCTTCTTTTTTTTCTCTTTTGCATCTTCAAAATAAAAAGGAGAAACAGAAAACTCGAAACAAAATTAAAAACTATTATACAGAGGAATGGAGGAGGTGGCGCTACAAATCGAGGGAAAACGTTACCGTTTGTGTCTGTCAGTGGCAAATTGTCGCCGTAATGCCCGTAGGGTTTCCGGATTTTCTCTCAAAAGTTTATGTTCTTCGTATAAGATATTTAAAATATTACACATGCAACGTCCAGTTATAAATCAACCATAGGAGAGCCACTTGATAGTTTATTAGGTAGAAGTCGGTAGGACATTGCCTTGATCTGTAGCGTCTTATTAATTCTACTCCGTGCGGGAAGAATGAAAAGGTAATTATCTTTAACTCAACCTGACATTGTTACTATCTTGGTGTGTTCTATACAATACAGGCGACTATAACTAGTACTAGTTTAGTGTACGGGTATTTTTAATACATATAAATGTGGGTGAAAACAAATCTCGTAAATCATGATCTTGTTCTCATTCCAATCCCATTTTGATATGATTTGACGAAATTTTAAAAAAAATAGCAATCATGTCCTGCCAATAAATATCAGTATAACCGTTTCATTTGAATTTTGTGGGATAAAATTGTATTATTATATCAATTGTTTTTAATACTTTATAATTAAAATAAATATATGATATTATATATACATTAAGATTTATTAATTGTTTAGTTGTTGATAGTAAATTTTTGTAGCTACTTCATTCAATATGTAGGGGTTAGAAGTAAACTCAAGGATTATTAGTAAATAAACTTCATATCAAGTGTAAATATTTAACTATTGTTTTTATTTGAATAATATAGAAAATAGGTAGATTAGAATCATTTTTTTTAATGTACACGACTAAACAGACTATATTAATAATCGAAATATTTTAGAAATAATGTGATATTATTTGTTAAAAATATAAGAATTAAAATTTGAATAATTTTTCAAAAAAAAAGACAGTTTAATAATATCTATTTTGTTTTCAGATTTCTAAACAAATAGGTGGAATTGTTTAAATTCGTTTACAAATCGGAAAACAAAATAGATATTTATAAAAAAAATGTTTGAATTTGTTCAAAACTTTTAAAACTGAATACCACGTTTAAAAATTGAAAAATAAATAGGTGAGATTTTTTAACGTTGTTTACAAATCAGAAAACAAAATAGACTTTTCTAATTCGTTTAGAACTTTAAAACTGAATGAGAAATTAGTGGGATTGACAACAATTAGTTACAACTTAAAAATTAATAAAAAGTTAAATTGAATGGTTTAAAAAATATATTGTTGGTAGAATGGCAGTTTTGTAATATACTATTATTTGACTTAAATACCGAAATCTCATACTGCCACGTCAGCAAAACGTAGACTACTTTAGTATAGATATATAGGTTATTATTTTTAAGTACAAAACACACTAACTTATTACTATCGAGATCTGCAGGGTAGAGCGGTGGTTTCCGTGCTACAACTCAACCCGACTACCAAGAAATAAACTTTGAAATTTATTTTGGAAAACCAAATATTTTTTCGGATTTTGTTTATACTTGGCCCATTTAGAAGAATGCGAGTGTCATTATTGTCAACCTAGAGCTTTGATATCATGTTGTAACATCCCGGATTCTGGGAACTCGGAGCGTTACCGGCTAGGACTTCACAGTGGGTTCCGGCTTAGGTTGACGTCAACAACATCGGATCTTGCAACAAGACAAAAATATAAATAAAACATAATATATAACTCAACACCCAACTTACCACTCCACTCTCGACATAATATATAACTCGACAAATTCTGGACCCGTACATCAGCCAACTGTTAATTAGATAAATTCTACTATAATAAAATAAATAAAACATAATATATAACTCAACACCCAATTCATAGTACGGAAACCCGGCTGGCCACTCCACTCCCGATTTTTTGGTAGAGATCTATCCTGCAAATACCTAACAACCCGGTAAAACCGTTAGTTACAATTCTAATACTAAGGTCACTAAAACACATGCACGTATAAGGAAGTACTGAAAATCACTCACCATGCAACACACATTGTCCCGGTTTATTATCTTTCATTAGGTGGATTTAGTCATTCTATTTTCCAACTTTTGATTGTAACACAAGAGTCTCCCGACTCTTGTCCCCGTCCCCGTTAGCTAGTAGGACTGATTTATGTACCTCTTCCCGTAGACACTAATGAACTGGTCGCGGGGCAATCCTCCGGCATCATCGGCCCGGACCGACGGTTATGGCACGTTATTATACACTTGTGCCTCTCTTAAAAATTAATATACAATGATCTAGTCCGTTCATTTTATTTCACAAGAATAACACACACTACCCTAGTGCACACTCGGTATTAAAAGGTAACTAAGTGAGTCCCACGAACTCACCTTATCGGTACTGGTCTCAACGTCTCGCGATCTTGTCAGTCAGAGATCCGATTACCTTGATCAACATTTATCAACCTTTAGGACAGCGCGACTTATCATTCTAAATAGTAAGGGTATGATATCTAGCATCGATACCCTGACTTTCTTTAGCAACCTAGGTTCGTGGATCTAGACGGTCATTTCAATTTCTCTTACCATCCGCATAGTTGTTTTAGTAAAACTCATTATCTCGGAAGTTTAACCTAACATCTAACACTATTTCATATCACCACCTCATCTCATTTTATTCCGATTTTATAACCATATCTTCGTTCACTAACTCAATTCCAATTTCTATTTTCCGTGCGTTCTCTAATAATTCCTCTCACGGTATTCCACTAACATGCTTCTCATATCTGCTAATCCAACATTCCGGTTTTCTAATTAGTTTCATGTAACGCCCCGGATTTGAAACCCGAGATGTCACTAGGATGTGAACCACACCGTGGGTCCACCAGATTTAGCCTGACAACAATTCCACTATCGGACCTTCCAACAAGAGCACGACAAAACAAAACAACTGTAACACCCCAAATCCGTATGACTCGGAGTGCTATTGGGCTAGGATCTCACAATGGATCTTGGCCCTAACCTGACAACAACATCACTGAATCTTACAACAAGGCACCAACATATTAAAACAAAACATAAAACTGATATATAAATATCAAAAGGTTTATACAGTACTGCTGAGTACAATCAAAACAAGAATCCGTACAATATAGATAATCTCAAAAACCCCACGAATATGCCCCGTGTACGGAACCCTCAGCAGATCACCCCTTCGGATCACTCCGCAGCTCTCCTAACCTGCGAGGGATCTACAACACGGTATGAAACCGTTAGCTAACTATACACATATATAAGAAGATGCTAAAGCACAAACACACCTCAAAAATGATAAACACTTCAGCATGATATCAAACATTTACCCGGTTTATTATCTTTAATAAGTTGAATCATTCAATCGTATAAATAGATACATATATAAAGATAGGTGACACGAGGAATATAATCCCCGCCTCTGAGTACTCTAACCAGCTGGGGTAGTATCAGCACACCTCCCGTGTACCCTGTGGGAATGGTGAGGGGCCTTCCTTTATACCAGATCTGGCCTGACTACAGAGAACCTCCCAGACTCCACTACGGGATGAAAGGGAAAGGTTATCACAACCACTACAATGGGCGGTCAATATAACATAGGTCGGTGACCATAATAACACATGCTATAAAGCACATAACACACACACCACTCAAGCATACATCCAATATTAGGATAGTAGCTAAGTAAGTCCTATGGACTTACCTCGATCTCAGGAGTATCTCGCTACAAACCACTCTCAGAAACGTCTACTCCAAACTGGAGGACACACAACCTATACAAGACACACATATATATATCACAATCCTATCACACAAAGGGTCACACCTAGACCCAAGGGATCCATAAGGGATCATATCCAACTCATAACCTCAAGGCCGTAACCGGCATATCTATATCATACTCATCATAAACCGATACCTAGCATGATACTAGTTCTCTCATACTAGAAAAGAAAGGAACTACCTAACTATAGGTAGCCCGGGACAAAACGCACCTGCGTGATCTAAGGACGCAGGGGCGGAATGCAGGCAACCGCAGGCGCGGTGACGCTCAGCCGCGGGGCGGTGACAAGGATTGTTGGCAACGCAGGCACGGGGTTGGCACGGCGCAGGCGCTGCGGCACGTCTTCCGCAGGGGCGATGACTTCTGGCCGCGGGGGCGGCGACAGTGCAGAATGACACCTCGCGGCCTCTCTTTGGCTCTTTACGTGATCAAATCACGTCTACTCTCTTACAGATTCACATACATACACACACATTCATATTCCAACATCACTCTATGATTCATTCATCTAATCTTAAGTTAAGGAAGGAAGAACAAGAAAGAAGGAAGAAAGGAGAAGCAAGATGCTCACCTCAACTGCTGGAATCACCCAAGGGAAGCACAACACACTCTCAGCTTGCATCACAAGCTCAGCAAACATACATAGGAACAATCTCAGCAAAGCCACACCACAACTCCTTTGCAAACTTTAAGAGAACTCACACACAAGATCAAGGAGATGAAGGAAGAAGCAAGAAGGACGTAAGGCTGGGAAAAGGAATGAAAACCCTTGCTCACGAGCCACAAAAGAGGCTTAAGAAGAAAGGAAAGGAGAAGGTAAATCATGGTCAAAGAGTCAACAAAACCGGCTGCAGCCGCCGAAAACCGCAGGGGCTGTTCCTTGAGCCGCAAGGGCGGGAACGGCAAGGGCGGCGGTCAAGCCCGCGGGTGTGGAAAGGCCAATCTCGGGCCAAAGCCAAACCAGAAGCCGAGGTAACACTCTCTATAACCTCAAACATAAGCATGGAGGAAATCATCAACTCCAGCTGCAATCTATACTATCCAGGGCCTAGAGAAACCATCTCTAGCCAACTATAAACACACCACAAGGCATAGAGGAAGCACATCTCTAGCCATATCATAACCATAACAAAAAGCATGGAGGGAGAACATCTCCAGCACTACTATGTCCATCAAAATAGCATGGAGGTAAGAACCATCTCCAGCTAAACCTAAGTGTATCACAATAGCATGGAGGAGAACCATCTCCAGCTATAAATAGGAAATCATACTAGCATAACAAGATCTAATAAGATCATAAACACATCAAAGCTAGCATGAAATAAACACATCATAGCATATAAGCATATAAGCAGATAAGACTCACGAAGCTAGTACTAAGATCTACTCGGTGATCCTACTGGTGCACCTATCTCGGCATAGAACTCTAGATAGTTCCTCTGGATACTATCCTCAGTCTCCCATGTAGCCTCCTCAGGTCCTCGTCTCGACCACTGTATCCTAAGCATAGGTATGTCCTTCGAACGCAGGCGTCTCATACCTCAATCTAGGACTGCAATCGGATGCTCAACAAAAGTGTGGTCCGGCTCGACCACCAAATCCTCATAACTCACAATGTGCCTCGGATCTGGTATGTACTCTCTCAGTTGAGACACATGGAATACAGGGTGAACACCCTCTAATCTCGGAGGCAAAGCTAATCTGTAAGCTGCACTCCCAACCCGATCCAGAATCTCGAACGGTCAGACATATCGAGGACTCAACTTCCCCTTAATGCCAAAATGCCTAACACCTCGGGTCGGGGACACTCTCAGCCACACATGGGCTACAACCCTGAACTCTAGAGGTCTACGCCCTCCTGTCAGCATAAGACTTCTGACGGCTTTGTGCAGTCAGCATACGCTCTCTGATCAATGCTACCCGAGCTATATCATCCTGAATCTGATTAGGTGCTAAACCACTGACACTGCTCTGCTCATCCCAGCATAACGGGGTACGACATCTCTGTCCATACTGTGCCTCATATGGGGCCATCCCAATAGATGCATGCCAGCTGTTGTTGTAGGAGAACTCAACAAGTGGGAGATGATCCGTCCACACCTGTCCTCAATCCAACACACAAGCTCGTAGCATATCCTCCAGGGTCTGAATGGTCCTCTCTGACTGACCATCTGTCAGAGGATGGAACGTAGTCGTGAAGTGCAAACTCGTCCCCAGGGCAGTCTGAATCTGCTGCCAGAATCTCGAGGTAAATCGTCCATCTCTGTTTGAGACGATCGTCCTCGGTACACCATGGAGTCTCACTATCTGCCTAGTGTACTCCTCAGCTAATCTACTCACCGGCCACGTCTCCCTGATAGGAATGAAATGTGTCGTCTTCGTCAATTTGTCTACTATAACCCAGATGGCATCAAAACTCCGGCTCAGCCTCAGTCCGGTCACAAAATCCATGGTGACGTCCTCCCACTTCCTCTGTGGAACAGGAAGTGGATGGAGCTCACCTCCAAAATTGAAATGCTCGATCTTGACCTACTGGCAGGTCGCACACTGAGCTACAAATCTGGCTACATCGGGCTTCAGCCCTCCCCACCAGTATGAACGTCTCAAATCCCGATACATCTTACTCGTACCTGGATGTACCGAGTAAGGTGTACAGTGAGCCTCGTGTAAAATCTTCTGCCTCAGCTCTGTATCAGCAGGTACACAGACGCGACCGCTGCGCCTCAAAACTCCATCCGCTCCAAGCAGAATCTGGGGTGCCTCATCTCGAGACATCCTATCTCTGATCCTCTGTAAAGTCGGGCAGGTCTCGTGTTTCTGTCGGAACTCCTCCAACAGATCAAGAAGGACCTCTAAAGTACGTAGCTGGGCATCCTCATCAGGGAACTTGATGTCCAACTCTAACCAGATAAGATCTCTCTGCAACTGATGCTGAACTATCAGCCTCGCAACCGCCTGTTCTCGAGGCGTCTTCCTGCTCAGGGCGTCGGCAACCACGTTCGCCTTCCCTGGATGGTACAGAATCTCTAAATCGAAGTCCTTGATCAGCTCAAGCCACCTACGCTGGCGGTTATTCAATTCCCGCTGCGTGAAAATATACTTCAGACTCTTATGGTCTGTGAAGATTTGACATGTAGCACCATACAGGTAATGTCTCCAGATCTTCAGTGCATGAACTACCGCTGCCAACTCCAGATCATGAGTCGGGTAGTTCTCCTCATACGTCTTCAGCTGTCGAGATGCATATGCAATAACTCTGCCTCGCTGCATCAAAACACATCACAAGCCTAGCTTGGATGCATCACTGTAAACCACAAAATCCTCAGTACCCTCTGGCTGTGCCAAAATAGGAGCAGAAGTCAAACGCCTCTTCAACTCCTCAAAACTCTGCTTGCACTGATCAAACCACACAAATCTGGTAGTCTTCCTCAGCAAACTCGTCAGTGGACGGGCAATCACAGAAAAACCCTCCACGAAGCGTCTGTAATAACCGGCTAGTCCAAGGAAACTACGTACTTCCTTGACGTTTGTCGGTGTCGTCCAAGCTGCTACTGCCTCTATCTTCGCTGGATCCACCTTGATCCCCTCAGCTGAAACCACATGACCTAGGAATGCTACCACTGGCATCCAAAACTCACACTTAGAGAACTTAGCATAAAGTTCTCTATCCCTCAAAACCTGCAATACAGTCCTCAGATGTCCTGCATGCTCCTCTCCACTGCGAGAGTATACCAGAATGTCATCAATGAAGACCACTACAAACTGATCCAGGAAGTCAATGAAGATATTGTTCATCAACTCCATAAAGACGGTTGGGGCATTCGTAAGTCCAAATGGCATCACTACAAACTCGTAGTGGCCATATCTGGTCCGGAACGCTGTCCTATGCACATCCTGCTCCCTCACCCTCAGCTGGTGATACCAGGAACGCAGGTTAATCCTGGAGAACACAGTAGCTCCCTGTAGCTGATCTAACAAATCATCAATACGCGGCAGTGGATACTTGTTCTTGATGGTCACCTTGTTCAGCTCTCTGTAGTCTATGCATAACCTCAGTGATCCGTCCTTCTTCCGTACGAAGAGGACAGATGCTCCCCATGGGGACACACTAGGGCGAATGAAGCCCTTCTCAGCCAACTCCTCGAGTTGCTTCTTCAGCTCCAGCATCTCGACAGGCGTCATCCGGTATGGAGCCTTCGAGATGGGTCTCGTACCAGACTCTAACTCGATATTGAAATCCACACTCCTCTGAGGCGGTAAACTAGACGGCTCAGCAAAAACATCAGTAAACTCACAGACAACTAGAATGTCCTCTAATGTTGGACTCTCCCCCTCCTTCACGGCATAACACCAGAAGGCCTCGCAACCTTGTGTAATAAGTCTAGCTGTCCGTATAGCATTGCTAATTGTGCCTACCTTTCCAAGTTCCCAACCTCGGAAAACCTCTATCTGGCCTAACTTGGTAGAGAGGGTAACAATCCTCCTACCTACATCTAGAACTGTAGAGTGTCTAGCCATCCAAGCCATACCTACAATGACCTCTTCATGCTCTAGTGGCATGACAAAGAAGTCAACTAGTAACACACGGGTCCCTACAGAAATGGGACAACCGTGAATATCACGGGTACCTCTGACCCTACCACTATCAGGTAACCCTATAATAAAGGGCATCCCTCAACTGTATCTAACCCAAGACGCTCTACACAGGCATCAGAAATAAAAGAGTGCGTAGCACCAGTATCAAATAAAACTCTAACAGGTAAACCATGAATCAGAATGGTACCTGTAGCAGTAGGTGCAGCTGGCTCCTCTGCACTCCTCAGCTCAAAAACACGACCCTGTGGGCCTTTGGTATCAGTGGTGCCCCCACCACGGCCTCTGCCCCTACTCGGCCCAAGAGCAGATCCTTGAGTCGTAGGGCGATCTGTGACTCTCTGTTGTTTCTAAGTCTACTACTGCTGCTGAGGTGGCCTCTGCCCACCTCCCGCTACACTGGCATGAGAAGAACCCTGCTGAGATGTAGCTTCGCCCTGGCGGCAATAAACGGCTCTATGGCCCTATTGACCACAGGTAAAACACGTCACCAATGGCCTCGTACACTCGGGCTTCAGATGCCTTGGATCTCCACATTTAAAACACTATCGTCCCATCTCTGTAGCTGGTGCAGATACAGAACGATCCTGACGTCTCTGACTACCCCCAACACTAGCAGCTCCAACAGTACCACTGGCCTGCCCCGTACACTGTCTCGTCTCAGACCTTCCGGCCTGAGAAGCTCTCCTCTGTCCAACCCTCTCTCTCTCATAATCTACAGCTCTGTCCTGATAGTCCATCAAGGACTCACAGTGAAAACCTGCCATGTAGGCTCGGGTACCATCCCTCAATCGTCGTGAGAACAGATAAACATGTTGATCAACAGGAGGTGCAGCTGGACCCAATAAAGTCAGCTCCTCCTGAAATCTCTTGATGGCCTCTGAAACTGGCACATCCTCAAATCCGGCCTCAACAAAATCACGCGGTATCTCCTTCCTCGGTGAGGCAGGGCAGAAACGCTCTCGGATCAAGGTCCTCATCTGGTCATAGCTGGTAACCTGACCCCGTACTGACCTCCACCAGTGTTGTGCCAGCTCTCTGAACAGAGTCTGCACCAACTCGATCTGCCTATCAGCTGGACAGCGAATAGACTCCAGAGCTGAGTCTACATGCCCGATCCAAAGCTCAACCAACAACCCCACCTTCCCAGTGAAAGGGGGTACACCCATATGATGGAATGCCTTCAACCAGGTATCTGGTCTAGGCCCTCTATACTCCTCCGGTGCTCTGGCAATCTCAGCAGCAAGTACCTGTACAGCTGGTACCTGAGTAACGGTGTGGGACCTCTCAGATGGTCCCTCATGTGCCTGTAAGTCTGGGGCACGCCTACCGGCTCTAGCAGCCTCCTCAACACGTCTGATATAAGCCTGAAACTCTGATCTACCCATAGAGACACGATCAGACTCACCAGACTGGGCTCTCTGTGCCCCCTGTACCTCAGCTGCCCCGTTCCCAAACTCAGAAACGGTGCTCTCAGAAACCTCCTCGTGAATCTCTCCTGCTTCCTGGGAAACATAAGCAGGTATCCTACCTCGTCCTCGGCCTAGAGGGGGTCTACCTCTACCTCTACCTCTACCTCGCCCAACTGCAGGTAAGGCTCTAGTCTAAACCATCTGCAGAGGACGTAAACCTAGCTTAGAAGGCTATATATATGCCATATGTATGTATCAAATCAATCACAACAGAATATCTATATATATGTGTACTGTCGAGATCTTCAAAGGGGTGATGGCTCACGTACACGATAACCCAAAACATTTGTACTCATTTTAAAACCAAAACCTTTTGAAAAGTCAGACCCCTTTTCGGGTTCTGTTTATTTATCTATTAGAACTTTATTGCAGATTACTAGTGCCATTGTTGTCAACTTGGGCTCTAATACCAACTTTGTAACACCCCAAATCCGTAAGACTCGGAGTGCTACTGGGCTAGGATCTCACAATGGATCCTGGCCCTAACCTGACAACAACCTCACTGAATCTTACAACAAGGCACCAACATATTAAAACAAAACATAAAACTGATATATAAATATCAAAAGGTTTATACAGTACTGTTGAGTACAATCAAAACAGGAATCCGTACAATATAGATAATCTCAAAAACCCCACGAATATGCCCCGTGTACGGAACCCTCAGCAGATCACCCCTCCGGATCACTCCGCAGCTCTCCTAACCTGCGAGGGATCTACAACACGGTATGAAACCGTTAGCTAACTATACACATATATAAGAAGATGCTAAAGCACAAACACACCTCAAAAATGATAAACACTTCAGCATGATATCAAACATTTACCCGGTTTATTATCTTTAATAAGTTGAATCATTCAATCGTATAAATAGATACATATATAAAGATAGGTGACACGAGGAATATAATCCCCGCCTCTGAGTACTCTAACCAGCTGGGGTAGTATTAGCACACCTCCCGTGTACCCTGTGGGAATGGTGAGGGGCCTTCCTTTATACCAGATCTGGCCTGACTACAGAGAACCTCCCAGACTCCACTACGGGATGAAAGGGAAAGGTTATCACAACCACTACAATGGGCGGTCAATATAACATAGGTCGGTGACCAAATAATAACACATGCTATAAAGCACATAACACACACCACTCAAGCATACATCCAATATAAGGATAGTAGCTAAGTAAGTCCTATGGACTTACCTCGATCTCAGAAGTAATCTCGTACAACCACTCTCAGAAACGTCCACTCCAAACTGGAGGACAACACAGCCTATACAAGACACACATATATATATATCACAATCCTATCACACAAAGGGTCACACCTAGACCCAAGGGATCCATAAGGGATCAACTCCGGCCGTAACCGGCATATCTATATCATACTCATCATAAACCGATACCTAGCATGATACTAGTTCCCTCATACTAGAAAGGAAAGGAACTACCTAACTATAGGTAGCCCGGGACAAAACGCACCTGCGTGATCTAAGGACGCAGGGGCGGAATGCAGGCAACCGCAGGCGCGCGGTGACGCTCAGCCGCGGGGGCGGTGACAAGGCTGGCAACGCAGGCACGGGCTGGCAGCGCAGGCGCTGCGGCACGTCTTCCGCAGGGGCGGTGACTTCTGGGCGGCGGCGACAGTGCAGAATGAAACCTCGCGGCTTCTCTTTGGCTCTTCACGTGATCAAATCACGTCTACTCTCTTCCATAGTCACATACATACACACACATTCATATTCCAACATCACTCTATGATTCATTCATCTAATCCTAAGCTAAGGAAGGAAGAACAAGAAAGAAGGAAGAAAGGAGAAGCAAGATGCTCACCTCAACTGCTGGAATCACCAAGGGAAGCACAACACACTCTCAGCTGGCATCACAAGCTCAGCAAACATACATAGAACAATCTCAGCAAAGCCACACCACAACTCCTTTGCAAACTTTAAGAACTCACACACAAGATCAAGGAGATGAAGAAGAAGCAAGAAGGACGTAAGCTGGGGAAAGGAATGGAAACCCTTGCTCACGAGCACAAAAGAGGAAGAAAAAGAAAGGAGAAGGTAAAGCATGGTCAAAAGAGTCAACAAAACCGCTGCAGCCGCCGGAAACCGCAGGGGCGGTGAGCCGCAGGGGCGGGAACCGCAGGGCGCGGTCAAGCCCGCGGGTGCCCAAAAGCCAATCTCGGGGGTCCAAAAGCCAATCTCGGCTAATCTCGGTCCGAAAGGAAAGGCATCTCACCCCCCTAAAAACAAGTTTCGTCCCGAAACTTGCAAGATCCTAAAACCACTCGGACTCAGAAAACATACCTAAAAACCCGGAGTTGTCCTAAATCAACAACATATAAAAAAACCATTAGCTAGCGTCCCAAAGTTAGAGTCGGAACTCCAGAATCAGATCAAGATTGTATGCTTCATATGAGGAACGTCAAATTAAAATTACTAAAATAGCAGTCAAATCTACCACCTATAAATATTATATTTAAGTCTAAGTCAAACAAATAATGTATAGGCCACACTTCATCAAGTCATGCTAACTAACTTCCTAACATTAATGCACTATGACGTCACCACCAAATAACATGCCAACAAGTAGTCTAAGCATAGTAACGATGAGAAATGTATATATAATAATCCACTAAACATGTAATGCTTATGATGACAATAATTATGATGATATGCGATGCAATGCAATGCA
>CM008281.1:45743965-45827574 GCA_002319775.1 Fagopyrum tataricum
GTGTATTTCTTTTTCCTTTTTTGTGGCTCTTCATAACGGTTAGTACGTCTGCCGATCTTTTTCGGCCTTTCAATCCACTATACGACATGTCATCTAGTGTTTTTGCACTACGGTTACGGTTCCCGGACCCGTCACGGTTCCGGAAACCGTGACCGTAGTGCAATTTTCTCACGGTCACGGTTTCCGGAACCGTGACGGGTCCGGGAACCGTAACCGTGGAAATTATCATTACCGTGCGAAAAAATAGCCGTTGGAAAGTTCCGTTGGAATTCGAACGTTGTAAAAATAGCCGTTGAATTCAACCCTTATATATTGAGAGGGATAGAGGAGGGAGGTGAATAAACTTCACCAAAATTCTCCAAAAAATTGGTAGCGGAAATGGCGACAGAAGACGATGAAGAGATGTTGATGCCTTTCGATGATTCAAAATTCAGTCAACCGGATGAATTTCTTCCTCATTTTCAGGTAATAATTTTTTTGTAAGTTTGTAGTTATAGCGAAAAAAAACAAATTCTTATTCTATTTATTTTCAATTAGGGTCTTCCGATTTATTCACGTGATGAAGGGACCGATTATAGTCGAATGTTTGAAATAAACGGTTATTTCTACGATCGAGAGACAATGGTTGATTGAGTTCGTTTCATGGGAGGAACTATGAATATGGTGTTTGTCACAAGTAGATCATGGAGAAATGGGAGTGGATTCGTGACGTTTCGGTTGACATGCGAACGTTTCGGGTCAACTCGGAAGAAGAAAGACGTTGATCCAGATGTTGAGCCATCATCTAGGCGAGCACGTAAATCGATAAAAGACGGGTGTTCATTTGAGCTTGAAGGCGTACAAAGCAGAATTGATAAATGGACGATGCATGTTAAATGCGGAGTGCACAACCATACACTTCCCGAGAAATTGAAGGGACATAGTTTTGCTGGCCGATTGACTCCGAAACAGTTTCGGAAGGTCGGACGTGAACTCGGTGCAGGTATAAAGCCGGGTGACATTTTGAAGTCACTAAAGTTGGATGATCCCAACAATGTCACTTCCATGAGACAAATATACAATGCTGGTTTGAAGATCAGGACGCTACAAGCCGAAGGACGAGGCCCACTACAACAAGCACTACACAGTCTACAAAACCGTCGTTACTATGTGAATGTGAGAAGATGTCCACAATCTGATGAAATTTCAGATTTTTTCATCATGCATCCAGATTCCAGGCATCTTCTCAGCTTATTTCCTTATGTGATCGTAATGGACACGACATACAAGACGAACGAGTAAGTGTTAACAATAATTTTGTTTTTGAGTGTCTTCATATTACATGAACATTTTTGTTATTTTAGTTTAATTGGACATTAGAGTCTTGATTGTGCCTCAAAATATGTAGGTACAAGATGCCGTTGTTAGAGATCGTTGGAATTACTAGCACGAGGAAGACGTTCGCAATAGCATTTGTCTTCATGTCTAAGGAAAACTCGAATCACTAGGAGTGGGCATTAGGGAGACTCCGACATGTGTGCGGAAATCTTACACCGGGAGTTATTGTGACGGATAGAGAGCTTGGGCTTATTCGTGCACTAGGAGATGTCTTTCCAGATGTGAAGCACATGATTTGCACATTTCATGTCAAGTGCAACATTAACCATCGCGCATGGGCAGTGACACGATCCTTGGAAGCACGAGATAAATTCATAGCAGAATACAATGCCTTGTTTGAATCCCGATCATCGGCGAGTTACGAGAGGCGCTTGGCTGAGATGAAAGTTGCTTGACAAAGTTACCCGGGATTGATGGAGTATTTGGAGACCACATGGCTGATTCCATACAAGGAGGCAATTATTCGCGCATGGTGTGACTTGTATCTTCATTTTGGCACGAGGACAACAAACACGTAAGATATCAAACCTACATTTATTAAAAGCTTATAGTAATAATTGTACTGATTCTATAATGATATGTAGGTGTGAGTCCGCACACTCTTTGTTGAAGAGAACATTGCGTTCTAGCATGCAAGGATTTCAATTGCTTGTGGACAACATCGACTTAATGGTAGTCGATCAAATTGGGAAGATTGAAGCATCCATAAAGACTTCACGCGAGAGAATGTTGTTGGATGTGCGTGTTCCAATATTTGATTTGCTCCGAAACAAAGTAAGCAACGAGTGCTTCGAGTTGTTGCTGGAGATCTTTGAGAAGGCGAAGAAAATTAGGAGCCTCACTACATGTCGTGATTCATATTGGAGGGAAGTTCATGGATTACCTTGTGCACATGAGTTTTTTTTATTGCTATTAGGGATCGGATGCCGATTCGTTTGGATCAAATTCATCCATATTGGAGGCAAGTACGTTGGAAAAAGGTGAATCCGGTCATAGAAGATGATGTTGTCCACATTGATCCAAACATTGTGTCGCTGAACAACTTCATGGAGCAGATGAATAACAATTTGTTGACCAAAGATCAGATTGAGCGGATGGCTTCCGCATATGAGGATATGATAAATCCGGGAATGACAAACATGAGGGAACCGCAGCAACAAGTGCGAACTAAAGGAAGACATACGAAATATGGTATGCGTTCAATAAAGAGAGATCCTAGTGGGTTCGAGCACGGTCCAGGGTCATCACGTCCACGACCCCGGGGTCGTCCACCAAAATCAGGCCGAGAAACGGGGATTAAGATTGAGGAGCCCAAACCAGAGGAACAAATTCCGTGCACTCAACCACGTGCCAAGAAAGCTACCTCTCGAGGACCTAAGGTGTATCGCTTGAAGAAGGG
Source organism: Fagopyrum tataricum (assembly GCA_002319775.1). Taxonomy (NCBI): domain Eukaryota; kingdom Viridiplantae; phylum Streptophyta; class Magnoliopsida; order Caryophyllales; family Polygonaceae; genus Fagopyrum; species Fagopyrum tataricum. Next base: position 45,746,742 of record CM008281.1, read on the forward strand.
TCAGATTGCGGATGTAGTGAGACCATTCATCCTCAAAGCTATAGATGTAAAATCCGATGGACATGTTGATATAGAGCCCTCGCTGTTGTTTTTGGATGTACGGAGGAAGATTATTTGACCATTAGAAGGGACATGGCATTGGAGTTATACATGAAGAAGGATCTCTACAAAGTCGTGAGTATCTCATTTATTTTCTTAGTCATGTTTGTGTTATTTCCTTGTGAGTATTTGTTATGTTTGTTCGTCTTTCCTCGTTTAATGGCAACAGACGACATACCAATGGAGTATTGATCAAGTCCTTCAATCTATTTATTGGACCGAGGACATAGGATGCGGACCGGAGAATTGGTTTAAGCAACCAGTCATTCCTCTGGTAGCCGCAACGTATTATCGTTGCGTTGTGGTGGTACTTGGGGGAAATCCCGAGACTTGTTTACCTATGGTTGCAACGATGGAGAATCAAGAGCCACCGACAGAAGTTCGTGCACTAGCACATGTCAACGGCAATCACTATGTAGCTGTAAGTTTGTTTACTTTAAAAACTTATTCCCCACGATATGAATTTCTATTGTTTTAAGGAAATCCTTGAATCTACTTTTTGCAGGTATGGCTGAAACCCGATGCACCATTACCGATGTTGTCCCCTTCATGGAAACATCATCATCATGCAAGCGTAAATGGATGGGATAAACCTTTTGAAGATAGGTTAAAGAGGTACGCAGAAGGGTCTCCATGAACCGTAACAGTCCATTCAACCCCATTAGAGTAGTTATATGTTGTTCCTTCGTGTTGATGTTCTTTCGTATCCATGTGAACTCCTTTATCTTGTATTGTTCTTCTTTATTAAGAAATAGATGGACTTGTCGTGATGTTATTCGTGCATATTATGCGTTAAACATTGATATAAGGATTAAACATTGATATAAGGACTAAATATATATATAGAAACACCGCAGAAGTACGCAAAAACATAACATCCGAAGTATATATACATGAACACGAGGAACAATATACAAAAATCAACGTCGAACTAATCACGTCTGGGCTGCGACGCCCTAACCTGAGTCTGTGCAATAGGGGCCTGATGTGCAATAGACTCGTCATAGATCCTCTGAATCTCCGGAATCGGAACAGGCCCACCACGTGCTATGAGATCTTTGAGACTCACGTGTAGTATGTGTAGACGCTGCAATGAAACAAACATGTGTTATAATTTATTGTACTAAGGATACAAATCTAAAGACTACATTTAATGATGACATACCCTAGTATCTGAAACTGGAACTGGAGGGGGCGCTCCGGTGAGGGAATCTGAACTGCTGAGGAGGGTAAAACAAACGGGTGACACCGGGAACTGAACCAGTCCATGTAGCCCGCTGATACAGTCCATGGATCAGGTGCCGGAATCCGACCCGCAAGTGATACTCTGCTCGTGGCGTCGTGTCTGCTCTCCCATCTGTCCTCAACGGAGTGGAATCGGACCTTGTAACCCTTGCCGGTCTCTGGACGAACCTCTAGGTAAGGTACGATCCTCTCCTATGGGATGGTCTGCACAAATCCAAACTGCCGGAGTACCCTGTCAGGCATGTAGGGCTCCAAAATGTCGCCTATCCGGATTGTATCTCTGTAGGTGGATAATCTGAACTCGCCCTGAAAATCTAGAACTCTGTCCCTGTAAGGCATAAACTTGATGTCCTCCGCTCTCATCTGGTCTAGCTGGGTACGTAGGGATCTCAACCTCTCCAGTGTCTGTACTGGTGTCCTCGGGACAGATAGTCTCGTGGCCCATCGAGGTGCTCCGTGCAATGATGGATCCTCGGCCGCAGAACACCCAAGCGAGGGGAAATGTGCATATATCCAGAACTGAACAAAAAGGAGTGTTAATATTGTTAGTATTTTCCAAAAAATGAACAAAATTATTACAAAGCTAAAATAAGAATAATACCTGTAACAGAGATGTGCAACCACCGATGGTCCTCACCCTGAGTCGGGACGCATCACCCATCATCCTATAAGACAAATAGGCCAAAAAATAATTGTTAATATCGTTAGAAGAGACCGTATTAAAGTAGTTCCATTTGTGGTAGTGAGTACCGGTATAGATATGCCAAGACTCCGGTGCCCCAAGCAATTCCTCCTGTGCGGTCGTGGTCTCGGACAAAATCGATCAACCAAGGGCGGATCTTGTTCGTCGACTTATCGACGAACAGGGTGAACCCCAAGAAAAAAAGAAGGAAGACGGAAGCAATCTCATGGGCTGGGGTGTCTAGTGATCGACGAATAATCTCATATGCCCTCCTGAGATCGATAAACACCGCAGAAGTATGAGCATCTGCCTCGGGCTCAGTCAAACGGAATACCGTAGCCAACCATACGCTACGGTCCCGTCTACTGAGTGGTGTCAACATAGCCTCTCCGTCAATCCTAAGCCCCATGATAACAACAACATCATGGAGAGTAATGGTCATCTCACCCCATGGTAGATGAAAACTACTGGTCTCTGGATGCCATCTCTCGAGAAATACATGGATCAGAGCATGATCCACACCAGCAAAGGAGATATCGAGTAACTCAGTAAGACCGCTCCTAGACGCCAGACCAAACCAAGAATCGGGGTCCACTCTATCAGCATCTGATATCCACCCCCTCAAATGGCCAATGTCCGACACTCGCCTCAATGCCGTCACGGGCTTCCTGTAGTCCTCCTTCAAAGACAAGTTTACATTTAATCAAAAATTTCATTACAGTATAATTTAAGCTAATTTGTTACAATTGTGATCCAATTATGTACCTCTCCAATCCATACTCCGCGAGCCCTATGAGTACCGTAGCATGTCAACACCTCATCAGTCAACGGTGCTCCTGTGTCAGCAACAACCCGGTCTCTATCAGCCGGGATGAAAGCATCCTCCACGTGGTCGTCGTATGGAATATGCTCGTCAAGACCAGCTACGTCCTCCTCCACCCCATATGAGCAGCAGGGGTACATGAAGGTCCAGCTATATCCTCCTCCACCCCAAGTGTAGCAGGGGTACGTGAAGGTCCAGCTATGTCCTCCTCCATGACATGTGCAACAGGGCCAACAATCTCCTCCTCGCCCTCATCGTCATCCTCGGTGTTATAATCCGCGGATGGTATATCTAGATGTCGTACTCGTGGAGAAGGATCGGAAGCTGAAGGTCGGCATGGCACCTGTACCGGTCTCTCCACCGCCTGTGTTGCACCGCCTCGCTCCTAATCTCGAGCTCTACGAACTGACGCCGTAGGACGGCGGCGATAAGACATCGCCTGTAATATCTACACTTATAATAATATCGATTTAAATTTAATTATAAATAGTTAATTTAGAATTAATTTAATTTAATTTAATAAGACTTACATTTAATATTAATTTAATTTATGTAATTAGTAATTAGTTGAAATTAAAATAAATTTATTTGATTACATTTAATTCGAGTTAATTTCCTTTAATTTAACTCCTTTTAAATAAATAAAATAAAATAAAATAAAATTTATTTCATTAAATTTAATTTGAGTTAATTTCATTTTACTTTAACTCATTTCCTATTAATTTAACTCATTTGAAATAAATTAAATTAAAATAAATTAAATTTATTTAAACTTAATTTCAATTAATTTTAATTTATTTTACTTAATTTTAATTTATTTCAATTTATTTTACTCATATTTAATTTATATTAAATTTAATCTATTTTCGCTAATTTTAATTTAAATAAATTAAATTAAATTTTAAATTATATTAAATTAAATTTTAATTTAATTCAAATTAATTAAAATTAATTCAAAATAATGCATTTTATGCATTATAATTCTAATTAACGAATTATAATGCATAAAATGCATTATCGGATGAACAGTGGCTCCACGGTTCCGGGAACCGTGGCCGTGGAAGCCACTGTTCATCTTCCACGGCCGAACACCATTAATGGCGTTCGACTGCTTCTTCCACCGTTTTCGGGTCGTTTCTTCCACAATTTCAACAAATCAAACACCACAAATCCTATTCTACGTGATTCCAACATAATCAACTAAATTAATGCCTTCGATTTCAACAAAATCAAACGTAAAAACTCGTAATCAAAAACTCGTAATCGATAAAACTCGTAATCGAAATTAACCGTTAAATTACCGTTGTCGGACTATATTTACGCTTCTCGAACGGCCGTCCTTGCTCACCACCTTGATCCATGCTTCGATCGGTTTCCGGAATCGTGTTAAAATGCCCCGTGAATCGCCGTTTCGTCGTTGCGAAGAAGAGGAAGACCGCTGCGGCTACGGGACACGAATGCATTCTTTTTCTAGGTTTAACGCACCACGGTTTCGGTTTCCGGAATCGTCACGGTTCCGGAAACCATAACCGTGGTGATTTTTTCACGGTTACGGTTTCCGAAACCGTTACAGTTCCGAAAACCGTAACCGTCGTGCAATTGTTAAATCTTCCGCAGTGCCCTTATAAGTCCCGAAAAATATAACTCCACTAAATAAAATTACCAAATAAGATTACCAATGTGGTGTCAACATCAGACTTGGGAGATAAGAAAACTTACAAATTGACAGAGGAACCTCACCTTTACAATGAGACACAGAAACAACGGGACATCGAAAGCCCAGACCTACTCTTGATGCGCTCAATTTGTCGATCCCCATCTATCTCACGTCATCGATTACCGCACCCACTTTTTAGCCTCTCACAAAATACGATATATATATATATATATATATATATATATATATATATATATATATATATATATATATATATATATATATATATTAGTGTTGATGAGTACTCTCCTGACTTGTTTACTCGACCAAGGCCAATCTTTCTCTGAGATTGTGATTTGGGATAGAGAGAAAAATGAATGGCGCAATGGAAGCAGGGGCTCCACTGTTAGAAAAGCTTCACAGCGATGTCGAAGCAACATACATCAAGAATGAAGAAGGGATTGTAGATAGAGTATGGGTTGAGTCGAAGAAGCTATGGCAAATAGTGGGTCCCGCCATCTTCAGCCGAGTGGTTTCCTACACCATGTTTGTCATCACCCAAGCCTTCGCCGGCCACCTCGGCGATCTTGAACTCGCCGCCTTCTCCATCGCTAGCAACGTTATCGTCGGCCTCGACTTTGGCCTCTTGGTAATCAATTCAATTTTAATTCAATACATCCCCTCTAAAATTAATATAAGAACCTATTAATTAATATCTTTTTTTGAAATTAAATTACAGCTGGGAATGGCCAGTGCATTGGAGACGCTATGCGGGCAAGCGTACGGTGCAAAGAAATACCGTATGTTAGGAATATACATGCAAAGATCATGGATCGTGCTGACTGTATATATATATATATATATATATATATATATATATATATATATATATATATATATATATATATATATTGTCCCTACCCATTTACCCAATAGCCATGTTCTTCTTGTTTTCTTGTAAAAAAGGACAATTTTATTTACACAAGTATTCAAATCAGTTGAAAAGGATTTGGGATGGCTACAAACGTATAAGATCGATTTGAATTGCAAAATTGAGTTTTTCTTCTTGAAAATTAGCCATATTATATATTGATCATTCTACGAGGGAGACACGTACGTACGTGGCGCTTGCTTCTAGCCACATACTCTCTGGAAGTTGAAAGGCTAGGAACAATGATAACAAGCAGCAATCGCTTGGCCACATACTCTCTGGATTCTCTCTATTGAATTCAGATGCTTTGAAACAAAGAAATTAAATAATTACAATTCCATTCAAGCTGACAACTTAAAAAGAGAAAGCAATTATGAATTCAACACCACAATACTATCTTCTCTCAACTATCTTAGCATGTCATTTTCCCAATTGCGTATATTGCCTACCAAATATAGTTTGCAAAAAATTGATCAAGTAAACAAGTTTGCCACTTTATTATTATAAGTGTGTTATATGTACATATAATAGAGTGAGGGTGGCGAATGAGCTCGGAGCCGGGAACGGAAAGGGGGCAAAGTTTGCGACCATTGTGGTGGTGATGACGTCAGCGGTGATCGGACTCTTCTTCATGACGCTCATCATAATATTGCATGACAAGCTCGCATTCATTTTCTCCAACAGCGAGGAGGTAGTGACAGCTGTGAATAAACTGTCCATTCTACTGGCCTTTACCATCCTCCTCAACAGCGTTCAACCAGTCCTTTCAGGTAATGTAACTTATTATATTTAAATACATACATATATATATATATATATCTTCTGTCTATTTATGTGTATATATTGTGTGTGTTAGGCGTGGCGGTGGGATCAGGATGGCAATCTTCAGTGGCATACATAAACCTTGGCTGTTACTACCTCATTGGTGTTCCTCTTGGATTTCTCATGGGATGGGGTTTTAATCAGGGAGTTAAGGTAATTAAATAATATCTCTAGTTCAAAATATTTTCATTTCACTAAATGAAGAAAAAAAAAACCAATTGGAATTTGGGAATGCAGGGTATCTGGGCTGGGATGATCTTTGGAGGCACCGCTGTTCAGACCTTGATATTATGCATTATCACTATTCGATGTGATTGGGACAAAGAGGTATTATACATCATCATTTTTATGTTTCTTTAAATGGTTCTGAACAAGGAAATTAATTTGGGCAATGGATTTTGCAGGCTGAGAAAACAAGAATGCACGTCAAAAAGTGGGCAGAAACCATTCAAGAAACCACAACTTAATCGACTATTCTTGACTCGATATGTATATGCAATTTACAAGCGTTTTTATTAGATCGTCTAAAATTTCGTATTATGATGTAACCACATTTTTCAACATCTTTAATTAGTCCAAAGTAATGTACGTTCTCAAAAATGTTTTGGATCATATGCAACATTTCCTATAATATACATTATCTTAGTGGGCGTGTGATGCTCATAAGTTGATGCTCACTCTTCCCGTCAAAGTTTGTATCATATATCTTAGCAAGAACAAGGGAGAAAACGTATGAGAGGAATACGACATCCTCTCAAGAGTCAAGACTGTCGACATTTGTTGTTCATGGTGAGTCTATAGAACTTCATCGCTAGGCAAACCTCTAGCCTGATCAAGAACGAGAAAGAACTCCAACTCATTCATAACTTTATTCAAATCAGGCCCGTCAATGGGGTGTTCAAACAAACCATTGAAATAAGGCTTCATTATTTAGGGTCACATATCTCTTAAATTGATAAAATAATCATAGTTAAGTTCCTTTCCATATTGGTGGATATGTAATGTTATAGTTGCAAGGCACTCTTAGAGTGCAAGATTCAAATCAATCTTCCCTTCTTTTCATTTTCTGTGAGCTTTGCATGGGTTTTTAGTAAAAAAAATATTTTAAATTACCGTATGTTGATGATAGAAATCAATTATTTTATTTTTAGAAAATGCGTGTTTGCACCATATTTCCCCAGACCAACCTCGGAAGTTTGCAAATGCGCACAAAGTTCGGATACGTCTACATAACCAAACTACTAACTGAGCTTCTCCCATACCAACGTGAAGACACGTTCAACAACCTTGGATACGAAGCCGACGAGCATCTTCTTGACCCGGTTTACGGTTGTGTCGGCGTCATCTCTTATCTAACAGCAAGTCCGTCAACTCAGATGGATCTCACGTGCGTCAAATCATAGCATATTGTTGTGTCTACCGTAAACAATAGGACAATGTACTTGGTTTTGTTATAACTTGTTAAATAAGATTGAGTAAACCCTTATACACATACTTATGAATGCTCACTTATTGGTAGGTGAATTAGGACTTGTTGGATGACACATAAGGACACTTAAGTTGTTAAGTGAAACTCTAGTGTGATTCCAACATAACCTAAGATGCCCAAATATGTGTTGTGATCATTGATATTGTGCTATTATGGGAACAACCTACAACTATGGGTTAATGCATGTAATATGAATGGGTACTTAAGCTTCTTGCTTTACAGAACCTTTCTTCTTGTACTTGAGGTTGAGAAATTCGAGTGTTCTCAACTTCCCTGAGATCCTAAATAAAGTAGCTGACATATGACATATTGTTCTTGTGAGCAAGAGACTATGTCAAAGTATACAGTCCGGATAAGGCCATTGAAGGAATTGGAGGAACAAGCTCAATCCGAGATCTTCATAAGGATATCTGATGATGTGCTCGACAGGTTGTAAGTATCACTAATACAACTTTGTTATGGAAGAAATTAGAAGATTTATACCTTAATTAATAAATCCTTTCCTAGTCGTGTCTCCTTGCTTTGTAGACTGTTTAATTTTAAAATGGATATTCATATCACTTTGCAAGATAATCTGGACATTTTCTTGAAATTAACTCAGGATTTAGAGAGATTCAATGATAAGATATACGATGAAATATCTAAGGACAAAATTCTTGAATCCATTGTGTAGAAAAATAAAAGCATGAAAGTGTTTAAATCAAAACCCGAAAATAAAACTCACAGTCAATATGAGGCTCTCGTGTTTAAGGGTAAAAAGAATTCTTAAAAAGGATAAGAGCAAAAAAAGATAATAATAATAATAATAATAATAATAATAATAATAATAATAATAATAATAATAATAATAAGGATAAGGATAAATCTGACAACAAGGATAATAAGGATAAATCAAACAAGAAGTGCTTCTACTGCAATAAAACTGGAAATGTTATTGATGAATGTAGAAAGAAAAAAGAAGGATGAAGCTGAAAATAAAGATAAATCTTCTCATACTACTTATGTGTTTGAATATGACTATCTCCGTGAACTTTTGCTATGTTCTAATGTGCCTATAAATGACAAAAACAACATGTTGATTGACTATTTTGATGCCCATACCTACCAAGTTGAATTGCTCATGTGTGATTCTACTAATATTGCTAATCATGATAGTTCTTGAATTTTAGATTCAGGATGTATAATGCATGCTTCCCCACATAAAAACATGTCTAATAAACTGCACTTATGTAACGGTGGTGATGTTATGCTAGGAGATAATTCCTCTCTGTCTGTTAAGGTTATAGGAAATATACCTATGATCATGCATGATGGTAAATTAGAATCTTACAGAATGTAAGATGGGTGCCCAAACTTAGGAGAAACCTGCTCTTTGAGTTTGTTTTTGATGACCTAGGTTGCACCATACACACTAGTAATGGGGTTAGAGAGGTTATCAGGGATGAGGCAGTGTTGGTTAAGAGTGTAAAGAAATGTGGGTTATACCATGTGATTACCTCACCTGAGATCAACATAGCCAAGTCCATTAACCCTATGACCCTAGAGCAAACCACCCTTTTGCATACATGTTAAGGCATATTGGGAACAAAGGGTTATAAAGCCTTTATAAACAAGGTTTATTAGACCAAAAACCCGCTACTTTAGAGTTTTGTGAAAGTTGTGTCGAGGGTAAGAAATTCAAGCATAACTTCTCTACCTCCAGTTACAAAGCCAATCAACCCTTAAAATATGTGCATTCTGACATTTGGAGACCTGCACAACTTAAATCAATCAGAAGATATGGTATGAGATCAAGACAATGAGAAAACTCGTTTTGATTATTCAAAAGAATAAAAGTAGTGAGAATTTTAGCACAACACCACTACTTATGTTCATGAAAGCATAAATATCATATCACACTTAAAATATTTATATGAAAGAAGCATGCGTGAGATCAAGGACTGCAACTTGTTGAAGTACATTTTTAAAATTCAAAAAGAACAAACACAAGAGTAAAACATAGTTAGAAGTATCACTTACTAATCCAGTCATTGACCTTGAAGAAAGAACGGTGTTATACTTTGTTAATTTATCTTTTTATATCCGCCGGGTCTAAGATGTGGAGGGTTATGCACGTCAAGGTAAACCTATACACAAGCATTCGGGGTTTTATACTAAAACCAATTGACAATAGGAGTAACCCAAGGACTTATATGTTAGGTTCACGAATTTCATATTGTCGATGTGGAACACATTTCCACACTCAACACTCCCCCTCAAGTGCAACTATCTTGGACTAGCTGACACTTGACACAAATCCTTAAGGTCGGCTTAGCTAAACGGGCGGATAACATATTTTTCGCTAATCAAAACCCAAACACAAGATAATGGACCTGGATTGGACATGCTCTGACACCATGTTAATTTATCTTTTATATCTGTCAGGTCTAAAGCGTGGAGGGTTATGCACGCCAAAGTGAACCTACACACAATCATTCGGGGTTCCATCCTATAAACAATTGACAATAGGAGGAGTAATCCTAGGACTTATATGTTAGGTTCAAGAATTTCATATTGTCGACGTGGGACACATTTGCACACTTAACATACTTCATTCGTGATGGACCAAAATTGCACACCTGTGGGTGACAGGAGGTAAGGAAAAGAAGTAAGTTCCATAAATAATTACTATGCATAATCTCATTTTGGCATGCATGATGATGATGATAATCTCACCTTGATAACCCAATTTGTGTCAACAAGAAGATTTGGTGACTTCAAATCACGATGCAATATTATATGTGAATAGTTTTATAGATAGTTCATTCTCGTGCCTATCATATTCAACAAGGCCGTCCAATGGATTTCGGAGGCCCTATGTCAATGTAAAAAATTTTATTATTAATTTAAAAAATTATGTTTTATTATGAAAAAACGAAAAGAAAAAAAGAGAGACTAAAATTACTTTTTAATTAAAAAATACATTAAAGAATGAAAATAAAAAACAAAACAAGACCTTTCTTAACTTTAAATACTTTTTCGGAAAAAAAAATTAAACAAAAGAGGGGAAAAAGTATTATAAAGCATGTGTGGAAAAAAAAAAAAGAAGAAAGAATATAGTAGAAAGAGAATTTTAACTTTTAAGTAATTTAATATAAAAATACATGAAAGAATTATAATAAGAAGCAAAATAAGATCATTCTTAACTTTAAATATATCTTAGGAGGAAAAAATTAAACAAAAGAGAAAAAAAAAATATAGTGGATATTGCAAGATTTGAACTCTTGATCAATTGTACTAATATTAAGCACTCTTTTATATCATAAATCAACTAAAAATAAATATTATGTGCCCCAAAAAAATGGGGTCTTGTGCTGTTGGGCCGAATGACACCCCTTGTTGGACGGGCCTGATATTCAACAACTTAATTGTTACTCATTAGGGTCACTAATATCAAGAAATTACATCAGGAAATGAAGAAAAAAAATTAGAGGTATATCAAAACAGATAGAATCAAGACCATCGAGGTGTGAGAGATGGATCAAAACAGATTAGTACTCTGTCTAAAATACTTCAACACATATAACAACTAAAAACCCAAGAGATAAAAATCATCAGCAATCGAAGAAGTTTTAACAACACTCAAGTGACAACCAACATATTCTTCTTAGCATTTCAACATCACTCATTTGAACAAATAATCAAACACTTACTCCAAAGAAAATAATTAGACCATAAATGAGGTATATCATAATTCTCAACAACTACCCTTCCATATTGCTACCATTTAGAAAATTTGTTGAACTGAACTAAATCTGCTGAATTGAACTCAACAAAATCTTTGATTTAACGAGATTGATATAAGTATAGGTATTTAGTGATGAGACGCAAAATAAATATTCGATTTAACCAGATTAATCTAAGAGAGAAATACAACGTGGTTAGATTTATACTAATCTCCTATGAGAATGGTGTACTCATTGACAGGATCAGGGAAACAAGTCTCAAGCACAGAAAACAAAAACTCATAAACATAAACTCAATTTCATTCATTACTAACAAGGTAACATACCATCTCTACTTTAGATTTCAGAAACAAGTCTCAAGCTCACTTGCATTCATTTCTAACAAGTTAACATGTCATCTTTATTTTAGAATTGAAACAAGTTTTAAGCTCAGTTTCATTCATGTTTTTTTCTTAGTTGGAATCAACATGATAATTGTAGTTTGGGTTCATGGCATCCATTTTCATGTGTAATAAAAATTATAGGTCTACACTATGAATTCAGAAACAAATACTTTCTATGATTTCAAAAAACAACACTTAGAATTTTGGTTGTTTGTTATTAAGCCCTTCTATAACACTGATGCCGACACTTGTCATTAAATTTAAAAAATATGTTAAGCTGCTTCTTTTGAAAACAATGAAGCTACACTGAATAGAGATGCCCTTCTAGTTGTAGGTGAAATACTTCACATAATTGGTCAAGCTGCTTCATATATGGTTACCATACTTCTTTTGAAAACAACCAATTGATACTGAAATCTGTCAACCTAGCTATTTTTTAGTAGTGATGTGGCTACCATAGTTCTAGCTCGAATACATATAATCTGTCAAGTTGTTTCTTTACAGGTCTTCACTAGATGAAATTAGGTTTCTTATACACAATCTGTCAAGCTGCTTCAACTTCGAATATAGAATCTCTCAACTAAAATATGTCAACCTGCTTCATATATGACTACCGATTTGGATAATAATGTATATTGAGAGAACAAAGGAATGGTTGTTATCTGTTTATAGTAGCCTGTCCAAACGTGAGAGAGTGAGAGATGACTACAATTTTAGAATCCTACAAAACAAAAATCAAGTTCAAAGAGAGCAAGAATTAGGATGACATTTGTGTATTGACCCAATTACAAGCCAAAAGAAGAAGGGAGAAGAGGTAATTAGGGTTTGTATCAACATGAAAGAGGAGACAGAGGTTAGAGTTCATACATGTGTGTATCGAGAGCAAAAAGGTTGGGGGAAATAAAATTTGTAAACTCATCACATGAATGGAGGGTATTGATGTCCGAAATCGATCTTCAGTTAGCTTCATCTTCCATAAACTTACCTTGAGCAGCTTATAGAATTGGCCAAAATTCATCTACTATCGTCTTACTTCAGCTAGCTTTGTCAAACACCACATCAATAGAAACAGTGCCATCAAGCTCCATTAAACCGCTTCGTCTACCATAAGTTGTAATAAGCTACTTGTTAAAATGGACACTTAGTATAGTATGCAGTCTCATCGAATTTTGGCTAGTTCACACATTATTTCGACGTATGAGAATTCAGTAACGTCATTGTCAACCGTGCTTTGTAACTTGGTGTATTTTACTATTTTTAATCTTTGACCAATACTTTGATAGTTGATGTATTCAGGGCGTGGAGAGACCAGATTCCGTGTTTTGCATATTATCAAGTATTTGTTACATATTTTTAGTCTCTCTCATTTGGATTTGCACGTGCTTGATCTGGTCAAAACTTACAATATAAGTTATGCGCGGCTGCCTCTCTATTTTCTAAGATTCTTGATTTCAGTTGTAAGTTGAGTATGTGATTTTCCCTTGATAAATGATGCAAACCCCAATCCCCAAAATAGATCAGATCCGTGATGACTCAATTCACACGTACACTGAATAGCGTAGATAACCAATAATCGGCAAATTAGAAGTGTTTAGGCTAATAAGGGCCGCACAATTTTGGACCGGATCGGATCAGACCGACAATTACGGTCCGGACCGGTCCATGATATTACGGTCCGGACCGTAATTTACACTTTTAATTTATTTTTAATCAGTAACTCCATACGGTTCGGTCCGGTCCAAACCTGGACTAACCGGATTTTATCCATACAAAAAAATTATTTTAAAGTCGTCTGGTCTACAAACCGTTTCATACAAATAGTGAAATAGTCCGGTCTTTTGGTTTACGGACCGGAGCAGGTCGTTTAAACATCTCTATAATTGGTCAAGCCATTTTATTATACGTTGTTTGAGTTGAGGCCGGGAACAAGTAGAGACAATACCATAGGTAAAACTAGAAAACAAACCAGAATAAGAAAAAGGTACACAAGCAAGAACTAGGCCACAACCCATTGATAACTCAACTCTCTATCAAGCATCACTTTGTCCCACCAATGCAACAAGAAGCTTCTCGTAGTCTCCATGAGTATCCTTCACAATGGCATGTTCGAGAGGAACACTGTTCCTGCGCTGGTATTCCTCCTTAATGCGAACCAAGTCCACCTCTGCCCGGGTGGTGATCACCCTGGTCAGAGCTCCCTCATCTGTCCCCATCTTGTTGATGGACAAACGAAGAAGCTTCTCAAAGTATTTTTCTGGGGCGGTCAAACACTTGATTGTTGCCCTAAGCAATGCTAGGAATTCATCCTTGGGATCAGCCTTAAGGTTCTGAACAACATTGCAACAAGAGCTTCAGATTTTGATGTCAAACATCCACAACTAATGCAAGATATCTAGTACTAACCACATTTTTCAATCACAGTTCTCGAGTTAAGAATTATTTTAGAAAAAGTTGGAAAGCATCATTCCATGATTGAATTTACCTTGTTGATAGCATTGCCATATTCATTGTTGTAATGGTTCAGTGTAGCACCAAGCTGTGCCTTGCTTCTGGTGCTTAAGATTCTGATCACCTCCTCATCGCTGTAAGCCTTGTCGTGGATCTTCTCATGTAGAATCTTAGCCTCTGACTTTGCTAATGTCATGTTCACTTCTGGCCCCTCGTATCGGTAAGCAGTCACAAGAGGAACCAATAGCTGAAACAAATATCAATCAATAAAAATATGTATTAGATCATAAAAGAGAATTTAACAAGATGTGGTAGTCTATTTGCAGCACAAGTAAAGAAGAAAATTGAACCTTGCGGAAGTTCTCGGTGGTGTGTTGAGCAACATCCTCTTCAAGGGACTTCTTGAACAAGCTATGGTAGACTCGCCTCACCTGAAACAGTTCCTCTGAAGACCTCGAGCAAGCAATTTCCATGAGAACCCAGTTGCTTTTAGTGAACTTCTTAGTGGCTTCATTTGCCAGATGAGCATCACGCTCTGGAGGGTCCAATGTCCACAGGTGCAGAGCCTTCTGTTTTGTGGAACCATTCGAGCATAACATGATCATCATGTTAGATCACTCATAAAACCAATAAATCACTTCAGATGTGAACCACTCTATGTTTATTCTCAAATTCATTATACATTGTGACAAATGTTTTCTATAACTAAAAACATGTAGAAACATTGACCTCAAAGTGACTGGTGAGCTCCTTGTCAAGAGCCTTGAGGAGATCTTCACCATATGTAGCCGTATAAGTTTCTCGGATCAACTTGCGTTGGTGTGCATTCCTGTGAGCCAAGATGGAGATGATCAACTCCTCATTTGTTCCCCATCCTGTAAAACCAGATCACACTAATCCAGTCACATCACAAATTCATCTACTATTAACTTATGAATTAAACGGATCAAGATTTTGATATCTAGACATGCTTGAAACATTTGACATCAGCAATGCTCCATCACATCAAGATGTTAATAGAAACAAAATCACGATAGTTTGACAAGAAGCAGTTGCTAGTCCGTAGCAGAAAAAAATAAAGGATCATGTCAAGATCAGTAAATAAACAGCAAGCAACAAGGAAATCGGCACAAACAAGAGAGTGCGAGAGACCGCGCAAGCATGAAATTGTGAATAAGTGCGGTAGAGTTGAAGAAGATCGACAGTGCAAATAAAAAAAGATAGATCAAACATATGAGATCGAAAATATAATTGTATCGGTTGAATCGTTGATATGAAAGGCAAAGAAAGAAAGGGAGGACCTTCGAAAGCCTTGTGAAGCTGCTCGACATCCTCATCGGCGCCGGGAAGGGAAGCTGGAACCTGAAGTGTCGCCATTTGCTTATCTCCGCGTATGAAGGGTTTTGTAATGTAATTGAAAGGGAAGAAGACGCGTTGATTTGGACAGGAAGTAAGGGAGACTTTATAGTGGAGAAAGGAGAGATTGATCGATCAGAGCCAGATCTGGATTCACTCTTCGGTGATCCCAAAACGCACTTTTTAATAAAATATAATTCAGATAAGAGTTTATATTACCATTGTCTTCAGAGTTACTCGGGTGAGTTTTTATAAAAAAAATTAACGACTAATTTTTTCGTTTTGGTTTAATATATTTGATAAATAAAATTAAAAATATATCTAAAAATATATGTATTTTTGAATTGTCAACTATAATCGTTGACTGTCCATTTTATCCTAGTTACAATTTGAAAAAAATAATCAAAATACATATGTGTTGTTAAAGATTCATTTAAACGTGTTGACAATACATTTTTATCTTCTTTGACATTGTATTTTACATTTGCAATGTTAACAATTGAATTGTCAAACCGAACATCTAATTCAACAACTTCAAGATTGAATAGTATAAATTTGAAGATTTTTTGGTTTTTGACGTTCCTCGTTACATTCATTTGAAGACAATGAGTCTTAACCAAAGATTTGATGGAACTCTTTTTTAGCTCTTCCGTTACACGCAGGTAGGTTGGTTACCTAGAAAGTTGATACGAAGGGATGAAATAAAGACTTGATGAACCTTCATCCTTCTTTGATCTTTCTTTTGTTAGCGTCAATATGACGTCGGTAGGTTGACGATAATAGGATGCCGACAGGTTCGGTCCTAGGGTGCCAGTAGATTGACATCTTAGGGCGATAATAGGTTTAGGGGGCGATAACAACATGTTGTGGAGTCGGCTCTAGGGTGCCGATAGGTTAGTGTGATAGTCACCGCCATCACCGGCGGCGATGTCGCGATTAGGATTTGTGTTTTAGAGTTTGTTTAGATGGAAGCGTGTTTAAGAATTGTAGGCTTTGATACCATGTAAAATGTAGTAATTATGAAACTTGTTTTACTTATTGACTTGAATCCTTTATATAACATAAAGGACCTGAATCTCAACCCCTATTGTACGTCGCCATCTAAATCTACCATTACCACCGATTTATTTGTGATTATGATCAACATGTGATGTCACCGATCTACTGGTATGCTGCATGTCACCCATGTACTAGTATGTTGTTTGGTCTATTTTGTTCGTTGTTGATGAAGATACTTCTTGCTCGTTGCCAATGGAGATTTTTAGTCTTTGTCGTTCATTACTTTATCCACGCTTTGAATGTAGAGACGTGTGAAAATATCAAGAATATTCATTTAGTATCTTCCATTATTTTACTATTAAGGATAGTTTAGATTTGATATTATTGAAAATATCTTTTTTATTTTCTTGTAATTCCTTATATAGAGGATTACAATAAAATTAATATAGGTGTGGTTTTATCCCACCATAATTCATTATAATTGAATCTATATAACCACCTACATGTGATCCTAAATCACAAAATCATCTGCTAATTCACTCACTCTTCACTTAACTACTCAGCATGGCTAAAATTACACAAAACCATCTGATAAATTATTTTCTTAGGACGAATTGGTAACCCATTTCCTATAGATTATTCGTACAAAATAATTATGATTCCCTCAATAAACTAATATAGTTATCAATACTCATTCGGTTTAGTGATTATGTGGTACTAGAATCCTTATAATCCTTAAGTGTTGGTCGGGTTCCGACAATATGTAAGGAGAATTTGATATTGAAGGGTATCCCTAAATGGACCACAAAGTACCCAGTTCAGACGTAAAGCGGCATTAATCGATCGAATCGGACGAGTCAAAGATTAAGGGGTGTATTCAATCCAAACTTTTAAAGATTTTGATTGAATTTTAATAATCCATAGAATTTGCTGATTTTGTGGGATATTTTAATTTTATATAGAGTTAATACAGATTTTGTCAGATTCCATCAGATTAATACATGGCCAAAAGAAATCATCCATGTAGTATGACTAGTTTATATAGCAAAATTTTAATTAGTTGATATACTAACAACTTATTCATGATCAAAAGAAATCATCTAGAATAATAACATACAATTATCAATCTATTAAAATTCAACACCAACATCAGCATTTTAATTTCTATTGTAAGTAAGCCTAGGTACCTACTTATCAAATAATTTCTATTGATTTTCGATCGATTGTCTACTGATTTTATGATTAATTATATAGCAATATATATAATATATTAAAACATATGGAAAAGTACAATTGTACTGCAGAACACAGAAGATACTTTAATCATCTAATTATATATATATATATATATATATATATATATATATATATATATATATATATATATATATATATATATACCGAGGCTGCATAAAAAAAAAAAAAGTACATACGGTACTGTGCTTTTTCCGAAACCGCAGAAGTTGCAAAAAGAAAAAAAATGAGAGGAACGCTCACACGTTTCTTATGACAGATCAGTAAGATGAACCCAAGCACTCGAAGTCCATACAATCAACATGACGGAAAACACGAGAAAGAACTAACATCCGACGATGCACCGAGTCCAAGCACTCGAAAACGCTCAAAAACGTTGATTTGGCCGTTAGGGTTCTTCAGTGTTGTAGTTTGGCGTGAAAATCTTGTGTGTTGGGAGAAGACTTTTATAGGGTTTATAAGTATTAAAAAATCCTACAAAATCAATGAAATAATAGATTATTTTTAAATCAAGAAACTTTTAAATACCATAGGAATTTTATGGAAATTTTAAAATCCGAATTGAATACCCATATACTTTTAAACTCCAAAAAATCCCTGTAAAATCTTAACTACATACACCCAAAGAAAATAAACTATTGTAATTAATAGGAACAAAATATTATCATTGAAACTATCATAATCTAAAAATCCAATTCAATGTTCCAAGATTTTGTTAAAATAAAAAGTTTTGTGTAATTTATAACCCCACCCCCCTTTTTATTAAAAAAAGCAATAAAAATGGCTCAAACTTATATTTTTATGTTACCATAGTTGCGAGTTATGATGTATGGACACGGAAAGTATACAACTAGAAACGCGAAGACGGTTATCCTAAATATCATAGAAACCATAAACACGGTGAGAAAACAAAATAATATATCATTTTATAACTATTGAAATGAAGAATTTATGTATCATAACGAGGGACATATAAACTCAAAACCCGCCGAATGACATATGAGTAAATGAAGACATTAAAACGACAACAAAATAACTAAAATAAAATTATAGAGCAAACATTTTACAAATCAACAACAACCCAATGTCATAATCAAGAAAACAATAACAAAAATTTGCAAATTACAAAAAAATGATGGAAGAATTGGAACACACTCAACATTCAACACAAATTACACATTAAATATTTAAAGTCAAAATTTGGAATTTTTTGCATAAGAATGACATAAAATAGATAGAAAAGTCGGCGACAAAAAAACAACTTTTCAACCATAGCACATAACAAGAAGAATAGGAAGAAGAAGAAGAAGATTGTCCCGCTTCAAACAACCACATTATCGTAGATGGCTAGATGAGAACTAGGTTTAGTTGGGAAAAATGGGATAGAAAAAAAATGTTACAGTAAATTTTCTTTATTTCTTTTTTTAATTAAAATTTTATTTCTTTTAGCTTTAAAAAATAGGGAACCATTCGTGTACCATATCTGGACCGAATCGGTGTATAATCTCACTGTGTTATATCTCTGAATCGTGTTTTAACCGTATCTGAACATATTTGATCATGTCATACCCGCATCTTACCGTTTCCGCGTATCAGACAACTGAAGTTTCGTATTCAAAGATGTCCAGACACCGTATGCTGCAAGTCAATAATCAGAAAAATTAAAGTGATGTTAAAGAATGCCCATACCATCCCCATGATTCATGAATAGTCTTACGGAAAATAATATCTTTACGAAAAATAATTGTCGGTAAAAAAAAAAGGCTCGGGTTCAATCATATAAAACGGGTACCGAAAGTGTGAGTAGGCCCGGTTTCTTTTAATTAAATTTAATAAAGGAGACTTCTGTTTAGCAGACCAACCAAAACCAAAATAATGACGGTATGCACAAACATGTTGAACCAAAGGTGACCAAAACTATCAATCAATTATCATACACAAACATGTTGAACCATTACCATTTCCAAGCTTGAATCGTAACTTGTAAACAAAAAGTAATAAAATATTGAATGAAAAAATATTTAAGGCAAAATTTGTACATATTTGTGGTTGAATGAAAAAATATTTGGCATGAACTTTACCATGTTCTACATAATAAATTATTATTTTCATAAAGTAAACTAATTTAAATATTTCGAAAAGAGAACGTGGTTAGTGGTTGATAACTTCATATAAATGTCAATCTTACTT
Source organism: Fagopyrum tataricum (assembly GCA_002319775.1). NCBI lineage: Eukaryota > Viridiplantae > Streptophyta > Magnoliopsida > Caryophyllales > Polygonaceae > Fagopyrum > Fagopyrum tataricum. Next base: position 45,766,845 of record CM008281.1, read on the forward strand.
ATATAACACTAATAATAATAAAGTTACGATAACCATCACTCTTTTCTCATAATGATAATAATAGAGGTGAGAGACCGAAAACAATCTTTTCAAAGTAAAAACCCGGTTCACTATTCTATTGAGCAGTCTGATGAACGTGAGGAAATATTACATGTGTTAGCTATTTTCTTATTGTTATCTTATTCTTCTTTATTATTTAATATACTGATTTTAAACAAACCATATAATTGGAGAGAATGTTGTAGGTTGGTCGGTTTTCAAAAACTCACCAACCTATATCTCTTACCTTATATCAAAATAAAAATTCAAAAATTATTGTGGATGAAGGTGAGTAGGTGAAGTTGAAGTTGAAGATGAAAAATGAGAATGAAGTTGAATGAGATCAAAGGTGTTTGGTGAAATGAAAAATATTATGGATATTAAGGGAATTATTAGGGTGAAATTAAAAAATAAAAAGGTACGATGTAAAGTTTTTTATAGGTTCCACGTGATTCTCTTGTGAGATACTTGACTAGTTTCAAACGCTCAACTTCATCCTCCCTCATCTTTCATTACCGGAAGCAAAACATTGTTCCGACCACAACTTCACCATCCATCTTTCATTACTACAAGCAAAATTGTTCAACAACTTCACATCTCCATCCTTTCCCTCAGTTGGAAGACAATTCGGGGACTCCGGCCTTTTAGTGAAATGCTTAGCATAATTGGAGAAGTGTGCAAAATGTGGTGTAAATCGAGCAAGTCAAATAAATAGTTGTTGAAATTCACAAAACGAGAGATGGAAACTCCATCGAGTTGGTACTCCTTAAGATGAAGATGGTTTAAGGAATTTTCCGATCGGTGGGGGTTAGAGAGCATCTGCAATCACGCATGCACCTAGGTAAGTGGTCAACTCTTCCATCATTGACCCCATTGCAGTTGGGATTTCAGTCACTGTTGCTCTTCGTTTGAAACCCTATTTTTGGTGCTCCTTAAGATAAATATGACGTGTTGATACGGAGTTAGCCGTGAGGTTTTCTTGATCTTTCAACACCAAGACTCGATGAAATAAGATATGGGGGAAAAACATGTATCAGGATAGAAAATGGATGAATGATCCAATGATGTGGATATATCGGTAGTTGGATAGATCTGGTTAGATTACTTGAAGCAACCAAGAGCACCCTACGGAAACTATGACCCTAACACACAATTTGGAATGATTGAAGAAGCCCAAAGCACGAGAAGTCGCCTGAAGTTGAATTGAGTAGTGCTTGTTTGATCCAAGATGATACGACGCAAAACAACCCAAGCTGCTTGGCGAACGAGAATCGACTCGCTCAGTTGAATAGTAATCCACCCATTCGTTCTCGATATCACGAGAGAGAAAATACTGAAAAGTATTTGTGTTTTTATTTATGTTTGAGATGAGTAAAAGAGACGCATTACAATGCCTTATACAGACATAGGAAATGTCCTCCTAGTCTATCTAGGATTTTCTAAAGATAAGATCAAAATTTAAAAAGATATGATCAAATCTTGAAACGATAATATTAAACTAAGGGCTGAAAACCTAATCTAGAAGCCCAACAAAATAAAATATAAGATCAAATCTAAAATATATGATCATATATGGGTTGAACTAACAAACCTAAAAAGCCCAAAACAAACAATTAAAACAAGCCCAATATTAAAAGAGTCCAAATATGGGCTGAAAATAATATATCTAATTAAAGTCAAATCTAACCAATAAATTAGGCCCAAAATAGGTGAATAAAACGTCCAAATCAATATAGCTTCAATCCACGAGTTTTCCTCCTTGCCCATGCATATGTGATCATGTATGGACGTGCATGGCTTCCTCTCTTCTCATACGTGTATCTCGGCCCTGTCAGTGTAAACCTCGGCCCTCTCATGTGATGATCTTTGCAGCCGTGTGATGATCTCTGCAGCCATGTCATCTCCCATCTCTCATCAATGGTCTTCACATCACTTCTAGGAATGATCTTCTTATCTCTTCTAGAAATGGAGTTCATTCCATTTCTAGACTTGGCTTTCGTTCCTCTCTTAGAAATGTGTTTAATCCGTCCTCTCCTTCTCCTTAGAATGATCAACACTCCGTGCTTCCTAGCTTCCATGTTTATGATCTCAACTCGAGCTAGGTCTTGAGATCCTCCTGCATCACGTGTCGTCCTCCTCGGAAGGACTAGGATAAAAAATAGAAGGCTCATTATTATATGCATGAAAGGTTCTGCTCTTCCCTACGTGTGTACAAAAGCGGTTGAACTAGGGAACAAAAATTGAAGTCTCAATACTAGTGTTTTTATATGTCACCCATGGACAATCCGGAAGCCAGAAGGAAATGATGTAAAGAAGTATTCACTAGGAATTATATTTGTTTTCCATGACATTCAGATATATGGGCAACATTTCCCTGATTGTATCCAAACAAAGTCACTTTGACTTCCTAGTTCAGAAAATGCCGTGAAAACCTTATTTGTACTAGTGTATCATCCTTCGACTTGAAATGTTAGTTGTTTTAGAGTGCGTTTTGGTTCATGTTTTGGATTGTAGTTTGATATTTTTTATAGTTGTCACTTCTGAAATTATTTTAAGGTCCTTTAACTTTAACAATCTTACATTTTGACCACTATTTCATTTTCCAATAAAGTTTTTGTTTAGAAGAATCAGTTCATTAAGGATTATGCACATTTAAAGTAATAAGATGTTTATCTTGTAATAACCGGAAAATTTTAATAATTTTCTTGTTATTTAAAAATTTATTTAATTTATTTTAACCCGAGAACTCGAACCGAATACGATTAAATAAGCCAAACGGAAGAAGATCATCTTTGTTCAAATATTTAAAATAAATATTAAATCACGTCCCGTACAGTGCACAGGTAATACACTAGTATAACTACCGAAGCAATGTGCGGGATACTGATGCGGCTCACTGTGGAGCAATATTTCATAATAGAACTCTCATAATTAACGCCATAAAATTTTTATTTTTAAATATTTTTAGCCATCAAATCTTTTATTTTTTGGAATGACGTTATTTTTATCACTCACAATTTACACCATAAAATCTTTATTTTTTTTAAAAAATTAATTGTAGCCATCAAATCTTATATTTTTTTAAACTATATTATTTGTTGGAATGATTTCAAGTCACTTTTTAACTCTCCCACCACTAACACTATAAAACAAGTGGATCGTTGACCAACTATATGAGTCATTGATTATATGAATTCAAAATTTTTGTTATCCCACGTTGATTATCAAAGCAAGGTGGATAGATTAAGAACAAACATAAAAAGATTTTATTATCCCACGTCAATTATAAGTAAGCTTAATGCTGGTAGCTTATATGTATAAATAGAGAATTTAAAAGTTAAACAAATCACTATTTTTTGGCATTTTGACTAAGTTCAAATACCAACCTTTTTTTTATCTCTCTCACCGTTAACAACACAAAATTTTTATTTTTTAAATTATTTTGAGATAAATGAGCTAATAGTGCGTTTTTTTATTACGTGCACTAAGTATAAGTATGTGGGCACTAAGTATAAGTATGTAGACTGAATTAATATCGGGTATTAAATATGCACCTATAAATAAGGTTTTTTTAAATTTTTTTCCGCTCTCTCACTTCTCTCGGCGATTTGGCGATTCACAATAGGCTTCGCTCCTCTCGTTCGATCATCTCCTTTCTTCCTCGATTGCTTCTTCTTCGTTCTCATTAAGCGTCTTCGATTTGGCGATTCAGTGTCTTCATCTTCGATTCATTAAGCGATTAAGGTTATGTTTTCTCTTCTATTAGGATTTATGTCGTGTTTAGTCATCTAATATAAGCCTCGTGTTTCGTTTGCAGGCTAGTAGAGACGGATGGATGGACAAGACCTTCCTTACCCAGGGCTTTCGCATCATCGTGATTCCCTATGAAGAAATAGCCGGGAATTGAGTCGGGAAGTGCCCACAAGAGACCCAGAAAGAATAGTATTTTCTGCAGAACATTTGAGGCTTTTTGATGCACAGATTGGATATAAATTGCGGGAAAAATCTTCTAAAATTCACTACCAATATCCGATAAGTATCTGTACCTCGTTAAATATATATGTTCACACTTGTTATCATGTCTAGCAATCATGACTGTATATAATATCTAATTATTTATGGGTCAATCTTACCGATGGAGAGTTGGAGGAGTGAATTTCAGAGGGTTGAAGAGGATGGTGATAAAAATAGATTCGAGGAGCTCTAGAGCATTATTTACAACATTCTACTATAATTAAATCGTCATTTTAACAGTTGTTTTTTAGTCATAAGGTGTAGTTATTTTGGTAGTACAGACATTTTCTTGTGAATTGAGTTTTTATTTGAGGGCATCAATTGAGTTTTTATCGTAGCACTGTCAGCAAAATGCAATGCAACAAAAAAAATTCACTCTAGAGCTCCATTGAAGGAGACCCGTTGAAGGAGAGCTGAGAAACGCGGTTGCTTACTTGGGTTCGTGTGCGATTCTCCACAATGCTTTGCTTATTTGGGAGGATTTCACTGCATTGCGCAATGGTAGTGAGCTTGATGATGATCATGTGTCAGGTGCTGGGTATGTACTCTGATTGATTAGGGATAAATCACAAATTGGGTCAATGAGTCCAGTCGTTATTGTACGGGGTTTAGCATCCATACTCCCTTTCCACCTAATATATCACCTTTAGTTCTAATACATGTGCAAGGTGATGGGTATGTACTCTTATTGATTGCTTTAATTCAAAATGACATTCAAATGAACCTCGGAACAAACCAGAGGAATGATATGTTAATCTTATATGAAGATAGGTAGACGGTTTCATAAGATAGATATGAAGAAAGGTACGTACAAATTCATTTATTGAGATCATTGTCTTTCCGATTGAACGCCGTTGTTCTCTTAGATATCATATGCATCTCATATATGAAGAACACGAACACAAAGCTTTATAGACGAATTGATTTTCATATTCAAGTCGGAAATGTAGACGGTTTCATCAACGATGAAATTGGACGAAAGAATGAATTTGAAGTAGGAGAGGGGATTAAGGAAATTGTACATACGTGTAATTGTGTAGTAGAAGATAGGGTTGAGGGATTAAGCATCTAGTTTGGATCTCATTTATATGATGGTTTTAGGCATTGAGGATCTCATGTAACGGCTCTTATAAAACATATCTCATATTCCAATATAACACGCTTTTTGTTGAATATCTTAATTTCTTTATTTGTTATATTGCTAAAATTTGTTAGGATGTGATCTTAATATGTTATAATCTCAGGTAAAAGAGAGGTGACAATCAAAGAGATACATACGTATATTCTAGTTGTTAAATACGGATTTGATTAAGATTTGTTTAGGAAGATTTTTTTGGCGGGTTGTTTTAGAAACTTAATGAAGATTTTTGATGGGCTAGTGGATTGTTGATTTACGGATAGATGTTTTTTGTAGGCCAACAATTTTTTAGTATCAAAATTACATATATTAGATTCTAAAAATTAAGAAACTTAATTAAAAATTTTGGTGGGTTGTTGTCAAATGTTAATATGACATGTGGCATTTAGTGTTTTTTTGGTTAGACATGTGGTAAGAAGTGTTTCTCCTATAATATATACCGTATAAGATAGTAGATTGTTGTGGTGACTTCTTATTATGGCGACACCTTCTCAGTTAATTAGGTGATTCAATTAAGGGTTAATACAACCTAAATAAATATGTTGTTTCCCTAAAGATAACTTAGTCAATGTGTTGTTTTATTTTTTAAAAAGGCGTTTTATTTTTAAAAAGGCACAATGCATTAACTTGTTAAAACGATAAGGGGTTTATGTTTATTAAGAAGAAAAGTGTTGGCTTGTTAGAACAAGAAGTTGTCAATGTTTATTTTGAAAAAAAAGAAAAAGTGTTGGACGTGGTTGCTTCTTCTTCCTCTCATCTTCCTACTGCTACATCTTTCATGGCTGCAAATGCGTCTTCACGATGCTTTTATCTTTTAACTTTATTTGACGAAGAAGAAGAAGATATGCGACCAACAATCATAAGTATCACCGTTGTGTTTCAATGTTGGGGATACGGCTTACAAGAATCTATTGAGTACGAAGAACACAATTGCAATTATATTTTCGACTTTTAATTATAGGTATAAAATGTCATTGTTAGAATCACGAACAATACAATTGCATTTGATTTCATGGAACAATAATCTAACAATCACTATGAGTAGGCTCTAGGTAAGTTACAATATATGTGTGGCAACAACATACTAGAAGTGATTGTTACAGATCGAGAATTAGGTGTTATTAAGGCCTTGAGTATAGTGTTTCTTAATGTGAAACATATTAGTGTCAATGGCTATAAAGACCAACATTGTGGTCAGTTTTGAGGTCAAGGAAAGACCAAGCCGGTATACATGGACTATGAAGCATGGACTCTAGATCCGTCTTCAAAGGCTCAATGTAGAAGGTAGAATAATGGTGGCGTACCTCAACTCCATCGAACCATATGTTGTTTGAAGCCAGTCCGTCCTCGATTGAGTGGTGTCAGACATATATAGAGCCTTATCATTGATAAGCATGTCCATTATAACAACTACGTCATGAAGCGTGATGGTCATCTCTCCATGATTATGGAATTGTTGGTCTCGAGGTATCATCGCTCAACGAATGCCTTGATGAAATTGACACCGGTGAAGTTGAAATCTTCCAACTCGGTGACCGCTACAATATACCAACCCAAACCATGAATCAAGATCATTAGTGTCTCATGCCCACTTACACAACCATCTAATTGTCTCAATCCGTATGTGTACTTTTATTGTTTCGTCTCCTCCTTTATATGTCAAGAAAGTAACGTTAGTTAAAGAAAAACAAACCATATAATGTAATTTGAAATTGTTTAAATTTCAAAAACTGAACTTGGAGCATCCACACACGACTAGCCCTAGTGGTGATAAGATGTCAAAAGCTCGGTAATGGGTGATCGCCCATGCTGACAGGGCATCGTCGGGGACATCATAAACGTTGGACCAGATGAAGAATGGCTAGTCTATAGACGGCGAGAAGGACTAGATGAAGAATGAGCGATCTTTGGAGTAGGGGTAGCTAGAGTATGCATGAGTTGAGCCAACAGAGGCAATTGGAGTACGAGTTGGGGCACCTTGTGCAAGGGTTAGAATGGTTCGAGCACGGGCAACTAGAGTAGAGGCAATTGGAGTAGGGGGCAACTAGAGTAGGGGATGGGACAATTTTGTCCCCTTGAAAACATCTAACGATATCATAAAAGTGTGTTCAAGGTGCTCATCGTCCCGAAGTTCATGATCAGAAAGATTTTATTTATGTTTTTGTAACTTTCATTTAAAAAACATAAAAATAAATACCACAAGTAAAAATGCACAAATAAATTATTTAAAAATATTTTTAAAGAAATATTGAAAAATACATAAATGAAAGTTACAAAAACATAAATAAAATCTTTTTAAAAGAAAAATCAAAGCGGAATTAAAAACTCTAATCTTGAATTTTTATTGAAAATTTATAATTTTAAAAATTTTAAAATCGAATTCAAAAATTTTTAAATAAATAAATATTCCCGAGCAGGTGGCACGTAAATGCCCGAGGGCCCGAACCCGTTATCTTCTCCGGAGACTATTTTTCGTTTCAAGCTATTTCCGACTAGTTTACATTCCACTATCCCTAATCTACTTATACCTAATCTACTGAAACTATCCTATAATCTAACTAATTTCCGCATTAAATAACAAAAAAAAAAAAAAAAAAAAAAAACTCATAGCAATATTAAAAACTAGTATGTAAAACGTACCTCCATTGAACCTTGTGGGTTTCTTCTGAAATCTACATTTGCGGGATGGAGAAGTTTCCTCGTTGTTTTCGTGTCGAAACTTTAGAGATTTTTTGGTTCCGAAATTTTGTCCTCAAGGTTCCAAAATTATGAGATGTTGAGAGCATAACCGGACTGCAATGGCAACCACCCGCTCTTATAACACGTAGTGCTAGGGTTTCTAGCGCCAGTGGACTGTTAGCGCAGAAAATCATTTTTTTTTTTTAAAAGTGCGTCAGCACAGTGCACAGAAGGCCAGGAAAATTGGTCGCGCCTGCAGCCTCCGAGTACGTTGCGTACTTACAATGTGACTCACATTATGTGAGTTTCTTTGTCAGATAATAAATCGAACGTAGTGTTTTAAGCGGAAATTATTGTCCAATTATTGAAATACAAGTTAAGTTGGCGTCAAACTAACACTAAACCCATACACCAAAAAAAAACTAACAATAACCCATCAAGCAATTATGTGGCATCTCCAATTAGAAATCGGGTCTTACAGTGTAGAGTCAACAAATTACCAAGTGTAATTCCCATAACATAATACCCCCGTAATTGGAACTTTATGTACAGACAAAAAATCTACGATAAGATGGACAAGAAAGTTTTACAAATCCTCCTAGGGTACTTTCTCAAGTGATACGCAAAACCTGCTCCATAAGGGAAAGGCACAAAATTGGTAAGTGGTCAAGCGAGGACAGAGCCTTCCCCGGCATGTCGAACCCTCAATGTCAAAAATATTAGCACTATTGTTCCCATACTTGACCTGGAACGATAAAAGCCGATTCAGTGACAATGCAAGGGTGCCAAGGATGTCAATAACGGTAATTCTAATGACTACATACACACAATATGAACTTTGTAAGTAAACCTGCACCGTTGTTATGGAAGAGAATCAGAATTTAACTTGAACGGCACTCATATAGTAGCGGTTGATGATATACATTTAGGAATGCGTATGGACCTTTATCTTTATAATTGTTTTATTGGTTCAGAGTTGACTTTGTATATCATGACAATTCATAAATGCCCGCCAGTGTTTGGTATAAACCAAACAACAAACTCTTATTATTTATATTAGAATTTCGGCTATAATTCTCATCGGTTCTATTTAGAATTTGCAGCTGATTTTGGGTGTGTTTGGAAGCCACGTTTTATAGGCTTATGGTGAATTATGAAGCTTATAGAAAAAGCATAACCTGCAAAAAATAGGTATTTGAGAGTCCAAGCTTACCAAAGTTATGCTAGATTATGGAAACATAAACATTTTTTTTCATAAGCTACATTAAAAAAAAACTTATGAGAGTTTATTGAATGATATATTACAATATAGTTAATATATCCTATAAAATTACTTTCAAATAAAAAAAGCAAACCCTATTCGTAATTTTACACTTAAGTTAGTTTCAATAAGGTTCTTTCTCTCAAACATCCATCAAGTTTATCAAAAAATAAAAAATAAAAAATCATTCAGTCAACTACATGTTTCAGCTATCCAATAAGTTTCAAATCTTCAACTTCACCTACCAATCCAGTAAGCTTCAGTTTCAACTCCGATAAGTTAGTAGTTCCCAAACAGACCCTTAATAGTACATGCTTTCTTTCATCTCTCTTATATTTGGGGAAATAGTACATGCTTTCTGATTTAGAAAAACTTATCACTTATGCTTCAATTTTACCTCCAAAAAGATTGCCTGAGGAAGTATAATTCTAGTCTACATAACTGTACTCTGCATGGTACTACTGCCACTTTTATCCCTAATCATCGTTAATAACTTACAAGAGCATTGGTGTCTTTAAGTTCAGCAACCATTGACAGACTGAAAATTACAAGACATTCTACTTCCAAGGAGAGCACAAGCAAGAGAAGGAAACAGGAGATACTCCAAAGAAAAACAGCATGCAAAATAAAAGGATTCTGGAATAATCAGTTAGAAGTTTAGTGCTTACAGGATTGAGAACAGTAGCACAATCTGTCTTGAATCAAATGCAGCTGGACGTTTATACTTTCTCCATTTGTTGTTAGGAGCATCATATGCCCTTTCAACTAAATAGCCAAACACACACAAAGAATAAGTGAATCATTACGTAGGACCGTGTGTGTATTCTGATTGAGATCAACAAGAAGTCATCTCCTAGAGATCATGCTAGTCTATTTAACTTCCAACTACGATAGAGATCTTTTCTATTGAGTAGAAAGTGACGCTTTTTTCAGGTCAATCAAATAGACTCTTTCCATTTGCATTTTCTAATCAAGCAGTAGTAGAGGTAGCACTACAACTACTGATGCTAAAAGAAAGCACACATACTATCTAGCCATTGGAAAGAAAAATTGATACATCACTCATGATTCTCAACTTCTGTTAAACTGAAGATAAACCACAAAAGAGAAAGTCACAAACTTGAATTCAGCACGAGTGCTACATGAAAATAAGAAATACAACAGATTGCTACCTTTTGCATCAAGTTTGAGTAGCATTAGGATGTGATTCATAAAAGGTTGTTTAGGTTCCCCTCCAGGTTGTAAGCTGTTTTGCCTCCTCAAAGGCTTCTGCAAGTATACAACCAGCAACCAAGTAATATAAAGAGGATGGGATTAGTGAGACAGGAATAGTAGAATAGGACATGAGAGATTAATCACCATGCATAAAAGCAATCATAGACAGTATCTCAGTTTGTGGCACTTACTGATAAGGAAATCTCAGTTTTTATACTTGCACATTCATCAATGATTATAGGCTTTTCCAGATTTCCCTTCTCAATATCCACATCCACTGCACATGGACAACATGTGTCTGCAACTTGCATCCCAAGGTCAGGTGACTTTTGGCCAGTAACTTGAACATCCAAGCATAGATGGTTACCCTGAACTGCTAGGGAGGTTGAGAGAGGTAGTGGCCGCTCACATTGCACACTTCCCGTTCCTTCATCAGTCAATGCCAGAAGATTGCAGAAATCTTGTACCTGCATGATTGGTTTAAAGATCGATAACAAGGAAGTTATTATTCGAATTGTCTGGCACCGCTCAACAAATTCCTCCTAACTGAAACGTTGTTAAACTCCAGAGGATCTCAATACAGCAATATCTACTGAAATCATTTCAGGGCCAACGGAGCAAAATCTATTGATCCAAATAGTTACCACAAACGTTGGATAAGGATGACCATGTAAAGAGATTAAAAGTCAATGGTTCTAGCTTTATCTAGAGGAAGATGACATATAAATTGTTGGTAGAATTTTCAGGAATAGATTCTTCGCTTCTTTTAAAGGTAAATCAGCAAGGAAAAAAAAAAAGTGGTCCAATGAAAAGTAAGAAGCAAGTTTACAAAATGGTGGTCCAAATTTTATCCGCCAGCTGAATCCAATCTTCCAAACCTCGATGTGTAGAATCGGGACAAGAACAGTGTAGCAAAATGGGAATCTCGGCTCGCTTGATTCCAAAAAGCAAAGAAACATTCAACATACTTTCAGCAATTGCCAGATATCACACATCGGCACATGCAGATAGAGCAAAAAAAATGTACAAAAAAAAAAAAGGATAGAGCAAAAACATCATAAGCAATCCAAACAGCGCAGCGGGGAGAAAAATTAAAAAGGAAAAAGCTTAAATCAACTATCAAGCAATTAGCGGATAGAATTCAAGTCATTAAATAGATTTAAATTTTGCGACATTAATTACGAAACAGGTTTAAATTGGTCTAATGCGTGCGTGCCAGTGTATCGCTGAAAAGCCTCAGTTGAGCAAAATAACTCTATTCTCCATTGAATCGACAAAATTACATAGTTTTAGGCAAGTGATCCAAAAACTCAGATCTAAAATCGAAAAAGAGAACTCCGAGAGCACAATTAATCGTCGAACTTGAAACAAATAAAGTTTGCAGGCCGTTAGAAGTGGATGTTAGAGGTAACATTTTCAGCAGAGAAGAAACTCTGGATGCACAAGTCAAGCATTGAATCAGAAACAAAAGAAATCTGACCTGGTCCGGATCATCGATGGCCATTGTACAGAGACAGCGAGCAAGAGAAAGGAGAAGGCGTGGAGTGGCGAAGGAAAGATTTGGAAGGGAAGGAGAACCATACGGAGAGGTCTCTCGCTACTTGTGATTCTGCCGTCTCTGACCACTGAGCTAGTAGAGCAGTCCAGCAGAGATTTGTTGTGCGATAAAGCGATATAAAAAGAAAAAAGCAAATTTAAATATCTAATTGAATGTTGAAACAGAGGGGAGAGATGGGGCCCGGAGAACGTTACGTTGGAGTATGTATTAACTCGCGCGGTTCACTAGAATGCCTTCAAACACACAAATGTAGAAAGGATTTTTTTTTTTTTTATATACAACCAGGTAAGCAGAAAGGAGGGTCAGTGTCTAGATACCGACCGACCTACAGCATCCTTACGGATGAGTACAACCACATCGTTTTGGGAGATCGTCCTGGTCTTCAGTGGCAGAAAGTCCGTGTTTTGCGAGCTTGTCCACTACCGTGTTGATTTCCCTGAAGATGTGTGTGGTGCTTGCTTGAGAAAAGCCTGAGATGCTGACGGAAATGTCTGAAATGATCATGTCTGTCTCCCACGGGGGTTTCCAAGCGTGGTTGGTCGAATTGATCTGCATCAGGTTGTCTCCCTCGATCTCAATAGCTGACACTCCTAACTGTTTAGCCTTTTGTAGGCTTTCCCGCAGAGCAAATGCTTTTGCCTCTAGAACTGAATCTGCATTACATTTTCCTTTTTATGGGCCAAACGAAGGCCGTGGTTATCTCGAATGATGAAACCAAACTCGAATTGGTTGTTGTTGTCAGATGTTGCGTCAATGTTAAGCTTAACGAAATTTACTTTTGGTTTTTGTGAGCTGATATTCTTGGTTTTCCTAATGTAGAATGATTTAGCGTTGAAGGTAGCCATACTTTTTTTTTATATATATATTTTTTACGGCTTATTTTCTCACTAACTATATATCTACGATTTGTTACGTCATGTATTGTTCGGTTCAGATTTTAAAGTGACGTGTTAAATGTATAATTAATTAAATTATAAAGTTGTTTTTATAAATTATTGATTTAAGTTTATTTTAATATTTTTACTTTGAATAATCATCTTAATCTACTAGTTAGAATTATATTTTAAATAATATGTTGTGATGAAAAAACTTATACTGATGGTTTTTTCTCTTTACCATTTTGTAAAAATTTAAAGGTTTGTTTTCCGATTAAAAGTGTATCTTCCTATTCTTGTTAATTTATTCCTCTTTTTGAATTTTGATGTTGCAACTTGAATATAGTTAATTGACTATGTTTGAATGGTTTAAATTAGATTAGTTAATTGCTCGCATTTTGTGCGGATTTTGTTTATAATTATTATATTATAATTTGTTTATGTATTATATATTATATATTGAATATTAATATCTATATGTCAGTAGAGCAATGATCTACGTATCAATATGTCAACGACCACAAATTAGGTTAACGACACATAAATAAGTAGGTCAGTAACCCGCATATCAAATATTAATTAAATATGGATAAATATTATATTTGATCTTAGTCAACATAACAAGAAATGTATGATTTGTTTAATCTTCCAACCTTCAATTTATACAAGTTCTTAAATTTTCGGTCTTTGTTGATAATAGATGTCGGACAATCTAACATAATCCATTGAAAAGATTTTTTTGTACAAAAATTGTTACTAAAAATACATAGTTAATTTAAGAAAATATTGATTTAATTGTGATATATATTTTTATTAGAGTTCATGTGCATGCTAATTGTTTATTAATTAGAATAAAAATTTTCTTCTAAAATAATTTGTGACAAATCTGTTAATATATTATGGCAAAAATCAATTTGAGGGAATAACATGTTAAAAAATATATTCTAATTTAGTTTGTTTATATATATATATATATATATATATATATAAGATCATATAGGAACCTCTCTTAGAGTAGGGAATAGAGACTTATAATAGCCGTTGGATTAATATAGATGAACGTCTAAAATTTAACATTTTTTATGGTAATAATTAATGAGAATATTATATTGCCTCTGATAGAATTATGATAAAAATATGTTAACGACCAAAATTTCTCTATAAAATATAATAACGACCAAATTATGGTAATACATTATTTTCATATTGGGTTGTTATTATGTTTTATAGAGAAAATGTGGTCGTTAAAATGTTTTTTTTTCTTCATATTTTAACTACCAAAACAAATTTTAACGACCAATCCTAACAAATTTAACGATCAAATTTCTTATAAAATTTATTAACGTTCAAATTTCTCTATAAAATATAGTAACGACCAAATATATTAACGATCAAATTTCTTATAAAACATATTAACGATCAATTGCTTCAACGTTTATTTTTGGGATAACCCAAAAATAAGAAATATGTTTTCCTAATTTTTATCTTATTTAATTAATGAATAATGAAAAATGAACAATTATGTGATTCTCACCTTGAAAGCTTATTATGCACCTTCCATCATGAACGTACAAATTTTAATTCAACGGATCTTAGGAGTTCTTATTTCCTACTTTAAGGATTGTTCCTACCGGATCCTGACCCTATATATATATCCTTATGGAAATACCAAAAAAAGGTACTCAAAAGCTCACGGATGCGTTTATACTTTTGATTTGGTTGGAAAGTGTCAAAACCAAATGGTTATCTTGAAGTCTTTTCTTTCACCCACTTCTCCTTTCTCGTGATTATTTGAGCAGGAAAAATCCTTTCAGGTGAATGGAAAGTAGAAAGGAGGCGCAGTAGACAATACAAACTTTGATTACCTTGTTGTCTTAGTCAGAAGATCCCAAAAATAATGTGATCTGGGCCACCTAAAACTTTAAAAGAGTAAAAGTGATATTGCTAAGTGCACGTGCACGTGCATTATACTTCACCCAACTAACACATTTTCCTGCTACGGAAAACAAACAACACATACAACTAAATTACCTAGGTTTCGGGGTTTTTTGCAAATAGTAACATAATCTTTCAAATTCATGGAAACTACCCCATATTTTTTGTGGGTTGCAAAAAACTACCTAAGTATCATAATATGCCAGCTTTTTCTAACAATACTCGGACCAATATTTGTAACCAACCTTATATTTGAGGATATTTTAAACTTATAACTATTTTTATAATTACCCTAAGATGAATTTGTCTGATGAAGCAGAATTGATATACATTTCATGTTAATTTTAGAGCGTTAACTAAAGAGTTTTATATCAATGTTACAGTGTCCAAAAGTGAGTGAGAAATATTGTAATGAAAACGAGGAGCCAAGTGAACAAACAAAATGTAAAAGCCCTTCTGTTGTAGGCGTAGTAGCCCAACGAACACTATTTCACATGCTGCTATTATTTCATTTATCTTTATGCCTTGCCTTGAGCCAAAGATGGTAGACAAAAGTATATGACTATATATCATTGATCAAAATCTGAATCAATAAAAGAAAATGTAAAATAATGAGGTGGGGAATACAAAAAAGCTCACAAGAAGGTACATACCAATACATGAAGAATAGCCTCAAGAGTCCTACAACGAAATGACCTAACTCTATTTGCGCAATTCGTTTAAATACAAATATACGTATAGAAACAAGCGCTACAAGGAGTGCAAGTTGGAGGTCGGGCTTCATTTGATGAGAGGGCTCAGTCCATCCCCTTGCCACCCGAGTTTCAGCATCTGATCAACCACTTTCAAGCTCAACTACAAGTCACAGAGAAGCAACATAACTAGACTATACCACAGTCAACATACAAACAGAATTTTGACGAAGCCTTTTTAAACAATAAGTCCCTGTTTGGTTGTAACTCGGGAAACGGAATGGAAATGAATCTAGTCCGTATGTGCATCTTGTTCATGAATATTTTTGGAATCATTCCTTATGGTTTCACGCAAAATGCATTTGCTTTATAGGGTATCAAAAGCAATCAAAATCTACTCCAAATAATTCAAACCACAAAGAATGATTCCCAAAAAATTCATGAATAAGGGTATACGTATGGACTAGATTCGTTTACGTTTTCGGAGTTAAAACCAAAGGGCCCTAAGTAGACTGAACAAGTTCCAGTGAAGTCACAATGTTGATTTTAAAAAAAGATAGGATAGGAAAAAGAACAGAGCATCAGTAGCTCAGCTTACAGCAGGGTCAGTGAAGATAATCAACTGCTTGTCTAGAGTAGAAACTAGAAGATTTGTCTTGTCTTCGTTCAACGCCATTGCACTGAGGTCCTGCCCAGGTTGAAGCTTCAACGTATGTAAGACCTGCAGAACGTCATCGTCAGAACTTCCAGGGATAATGATATAGAATAAGAAAACACAAGCTGCAAAATCAGTTTATTGTGTACATTCAGCTCATAGAGATCCAGAAGGCATATCGATGGCCATGGAACATTCAATGTTTTGATTCCTTCACGCCCATCTGATTTCACTATATTTTCATCAGGGAACTCGTCGTTTTGTGAACATGAATTCACCCCAATTAATACAGAATGCCCGTCAAACGAAACTTCCATGCAACTGATACTCCCAGTAAAGGGGAGCTGCGCCCTAGCAATAGGAATTCCATTGAGAGTAAATGTGCTGAGATTGTTGAGCGATTGGTTCCATGCCAATACAATGCCACTGGACGAAAGACAGATTGCATGGGCTTCCACTCCAACCACTCGTCTGATTAAACGTCCCTTTCTCATTGTATGCAATAGAATGTCAGAAGATAGCGAAGAAGATACAACTAATCCGAGATCTGAGTTAACATAGCAACAAATAATTTCTCTGAGGTGGCCACGGAGGACGTGTATAGGCCCTTCAATGCGATGACTCCTATTGGTCAAAGTATTACTGTTGGTCGGAGTTGAAGTTCCTGGGCCAGAAGAAGATTCTATACTGCTTGACAGAGCAATGTTGACACCTTGATGTATCCTCCAGAGTATAACTGTGGTGTCCCGTGATCCAGTCACAAGGTATTTGGAATCAGATGAGAGTGACAAACAAGTCACAGGAGCATAATGCACAATCGCTGTCTCAAGGGTTTTTGCTCCATCTGGTGATAGTAACCTAATACTGTTGTCTGAATGCCCACCTAGTAAGAAGAAGCCGAGCAACAAGTTAGCAAATCACCTCATTCATTCAATTTGCCCAGATCTTGAGCATGAAATTGCAAAATGCCTCACACCAAGAATGTATAACAATTCCAGAAAGACGGTAAAACATGCAATAAAAGAAAGTAAAGTTACTGATGTAGATGTTGTTATGAAAGAAAAAGGAGAGCTTGCTCCATTGTTGAATGATGCAGGTACAAAAGTAAGCAATATGGAAAATAACTATATGAAACAAACTTAACTAACCAGGAACTGATGTTGCAAATATCAATATTTGATCCATTTGACAACAAAAAAAATGAGTTGAACTTGTGGAAACATCTTCCACATGTTATTATTGGTACAATCGTGTTCTAAAAGGCTACAGGTGCACAGGGAGCTAGGTGCGCGAACACCTTATTGAAATAACCAAAAAAAAACAACTCACTCAAATCTATTATTATACTAAAGTAGAGGACACTTAGGTTACATGTCAATCAACGAATGATTCCACCTTACTAATATGCCATTTAATTTTAATTAATACTAAATTCATATAAATAAATTAACAATGCATCTGAAATAATGAAAAATATTAATTTTCCCTGCAAAATTTTAATTTCATGTGTAGATAAAATCAAATCTTTTAATATCTATAAATAAACCTAAACAATATTATTGTTAAATAGTTCAAACGGTAGAATTTCGATTAAAAGGTTATTCCTTTTTTGGCATACACATATTTACAAGGACATTTGGTAAACAATATTATTTGTAGATTTTTATTAAAAATTAATTCTCTTAATTACATTGTGGTCCCATTCAGTATACCAAATTTTGACTTAAATTGCTTAGTTATGAGTAGGATAATTTAGTTTACAAATTTATGGACAAATTAACTTGATCTGATACACTTTATCCACTTCTAATTAGGATAATATATTTTAATTAAAAAAAAAAGTTACTGTTGCTTAGTTATGAGTAGGATAATTTAGTTTCCAAATTTATGGAGTTGTTCGAACTTTGATTGTAGATGTATGTAGAAAGTAGACTTGGACTGGTTAATATATTATATTACTAGGGGAGAGGAAGAACCGAAGAGTCTCATCGTCTCAGACTTACTGTTGCAGATTTGAACTTTTCCAAGGGAAGAGAAAAAATAAGAGCTCAGAAGATAATCACTGATCACCAATTCAGTAGCTTTTTGACATGTCATATCCTAATATGATCACTATTAACACTTTTTTTTAATTTACTTCATTTATTAGTATGATATATGTTTTATATGGGAAGTAGATATTATTTCAAATAAATTCTCTCTAGTTATATATTCTGAAGAGCAGATAAGGTGCATCTAGATGCACGGCATGCGCCTTCATGCACCTACCTGACTGCACCTTTCAGACATGGCACAATCACTTTCAGTATCATATATTTCTTGCTTACAAATCCACAGCAAATCAAGATCTATATCTTATACCTTTTAAAGTAAAAACAGTGAAATGCTGAACAATAAAGCAGGGAACAATCTAATATTATCACTTACCAGTAATAATTTCTTTATCCCTGGTGACTGCAACTATAGCTGAGCTTCGGATGCCTGAGGTGGAAAATGCTAGTGCTTGAGGAAATTGCCATTCGTCATTACCGGAAGCTGTTGACCCTTTAAACATGCGCATAAAAGTTCCACCAGTAGAGTTTGCCACAGGCTTTCCATGTTGAAAAAGAAAAGGTGCACCCTGGCCATCAGGAGTATTTGGCTGCCACTTGTGCTGTGCTATATGTGCAGCAGGAGCATGAATGTCAACAATAACAACAGAATCTGAGGACGCGTGAATAGCAGAAGCTGGAAGATTGCAGCGTTCAGGCATTGGGACCATGTATGATCTAAGCTCCTTTGGGTTTCGGAATACAGTCTAAAAAAGAACACACTAATAATGTGAAAACAGAGAAAATGCCCCACAAGATTAAAACACACTCACCATTTTGACACAATAAGAAAAAATAATCATTCTAGCCTATAGGCATTATAAGGCTGATGAACAATAGCAAAATACCATTATGTTGAGTTGGATATTATATCATAGCTTCAGCATTTTCAAGGAGCTTACTTTGTCTTCCCAAAAAGCTCTCCGAATAATTTATCTTAGCTAACATTTCAGCTTACATGCTAGATAACCTAATGCTACCCAATTCATGCATGAATTATGAATCATGTACCCAAATGGAAAATTATAAAAGCATAAACTTATGCTGGACCAAACAAGCAATGACACTCGTTTTCACACTTTCACCATGATATTCCATGCATTTTATTGTATGGATCAATAAGCAGAAAAGTCAAGCCTTACAACAGACCAAATACTATATCAACTTTCAATGACACAATACAAGAATGGCAGAATAACTTCAACTTATGACCACCCCTTATATACACAGAACAACCAGTTCAGTGTAATGGAAATAAGCACCGGTAAATTGAGATTAATATCCTTTCAGTTTGTTTTTAATGGTCCCCCACATTCAAGGAAATCCAAGAAATAGAGTAGAAATAATTTTCCCACGGTACACTGAAAAGAAGAATATATGTGATCTGATTTCTAGATGCACGTCATACAGCTAAACCTAAAGAGTACAAAAAGTTATAAAGCCACCCGTTTAGTCAATGTAACAATCCACTTGGCATAATGCTTCATATGAAAACACGAAAAAGTTATATAAGGAGACAAGGACCTTCTCAAGAATATATATAGTTTTTCAGAAGTTGAACTGTGCGTATCCAATCATGTTATTCTTAAAATACACAATGCTGGACTGGATATCGAACGAAAAGATTATTTTTCTGTATCAAGATTAACTTTGGGTTCAATACATGTATTGATAAACACAAATTTTTTTTTTTTTGTACTTCTAAAACTTGCTTGATAACCGTTTGGCTTTCACTGAAGGAGCTCATGAAGTAATGCTTAAATCCTTAACCAAATTCTTTCCAAGTCATCTTCAACAAGGAATGTATCAATCTAGCTATAGTTTCCCATTATTGATCGAGTATGAATCTCCGCCAGCAATGTGAATCTATCAAATTCAAGTAGAATAAAAAATGAAATCAAGATAAACCTGCAAGTGAAGAGCATCGGCCAATGGAAATCTTTTCATGTGAGGGATGCTTAGAAGCTGAGAAGGGGTCTGCCCAAAGTAAGCAATCTGATCTTGAATGGCATGTTGTTGTATCTTTCAACAAAATACGAAAAGAGAAAAAAAAAATTTATTATATAATAATTGTTATCTCGACCACGCAATATCACAAAAGAACAGTACTGCCTACTGGATCAGTAAGTTTGTCGATATCAACCACTCCTTCATAGGTGACATAAAAGAATACATTGTTGGCAGCTACAGCTTCTTTTCCACGTTGCTTATACCTGATTCATTTCAGTGGCTTGAGTTGATGTAACAAATGTCATGAGAACAGATAAAATAAACTGCATTATGCAGAGGAAACGTTTTAAACTCACCCAAAAATCAAATCTATCCACTCATGCAAATGAGCAGATACATGCTCGCTTTCAAGAGCCATTCTGTGCTTATAAACAAAATCAACAGGATTTTTGGCCCATGGTGGGAGTTTGACGGCATCTATTACAAGGGAAATAAAACAATTTAGTGCTCTAATAAGCTACGATTTGGGAAAATATAAATATATTTCACTACGGTTACCAAGTTTTTCCCCAAGCTGTGTTGTTCCGAAATCAATCGCATTGTCATTAGTCAAAGTTTCAGGCAGGTAAAACAGCTCTGGAACCTACCGTGCAAAAAAATGAGATTTAATAGGAGTCTAAGACAAACACTACATCAATGCTAAAAATACAAATGACAAAATTAGTTGATGGATGCAATTGATATACCAATTCCTTTACATCACTCATATCCTCAAGAACACTATTCCATGTTGCAGCAATATCCGAAAACATCCTGTCTGCATGATCAAAATTTCCACCTTGCAGCTGGATAGAAAGAGTAGTGAAAGGTTCTAGGCGTAGAAGGTAGTAAAGCACCTGAGCAACAAAAACCAGCTTTCATTAGTGGTTGTTTAACTCATTTGAAGGACTAGGGACAAGACCTCCTTAATAGAAATGACAAAAAACAAAAAGAACTAGATGAGTATTCTGTTTCTTTTCGAGTATAAAAAATCGACAATTCACGGTTATAAGGTGACAATAATGGTTTCACAAAGAAAATCAGCATCTAATGTGGAATGAGTAGTAAGATAGTGAAATGATGGAAGAAATAAGGAGCATATATAGGTGTAAAATGGAAATTTTATCAAAAATATTTCACTGAGTTTTTGAAGAGACATTTGTTTGAGACAAATGAACTTAATATATGGCCTTAAAAGAAACGGGAAATATTAGGATAGCATTTTTCCAAAAACCAATCTTGGTAAAAGTTTAAACTTCGAGATAACTTATTTTCTTGTTCGTACAGTCTTACTCAAACGTGGATATTTGATGAAGCCAATAGTTTATAGGAGTGCCACCAACTATTGTCTAAGCTCTACATTCTCTATTAGATGATATTACTGACTCAAGCAAACTTCAGCTATGACTTGATGAAAGTAAATAATTGAAAATCTAGAAATCACTTATTTTTAGCCACCACTTAAACCTACTAGGAGACTACATTCAGATGGAAAATGCTTCCTTTTCTGCAACTATAAATCTGAAATGTTTCTACTTTATAGCTTTAGGAAAATACGTAGCTCACAAAGGATGTCAAAACTTATGCCAATCAAAGCTTCTACAAAAACCTTACTGAGAATATTCAATAGTTGCAAGACCAGCTCAAACAGGTCAGCTATACCATGTAGAATTCATAGAACAGGCAAAAATTGGAAAGAGTCTGTTCAAAGATAATTTGGAGGGAAACCATGAGACATGATTGAGCTCATCAAAGTCCAACATGAATGAAGCCCACTGAGTCGTCATTATGTAATATACTGTTGAACTTTTAAAACCTAAGCATTTTAAATCACAGCTTATTTTGGACTTTGTAGTTTCCCATGCTCCAATATCTTTTTATGCTTATCTTTGCTAATTCTATGTTTTGTCTATCTGTTTTTTAGTTGATTTGTTCTCTGTTAAATGGTAGCTTTTCTTCGATTCGCTTTAAATACTACTGGTCTATTAACTTCAGGGTATTTTCTTGATCAAAAGAAAAAATTCGAAGGGGGAAGTTTCATTAGCAGTAACAGGAAGTACAAATAAATAATTGTTTTCTTTATATACTTGATGCACAAAATTCTTCAATTCAAGAGAAATAGAGGTATAAGCAGCATGTTATTGATAATCGAGAGGATGCATGCCATTTATTCGTGAAATAGATCTATCTTAATTGCTTATGACCATTGACACAAATGTTGTCAACAATCATGACAGATAAAGTATCATTAGATCAGAACCATAATAAGATATTAGTAGAAAAATAGTAAATATATTATACCATCCCAGCGCTAGAGTAGTGTGAGCCATAATGAAATTTTGGGATGACAGGATCATCAAAACTTGAGTAGCGCTCTTGGAACTTGATAAGGCGCTCAGGATTGAGTGCACCTACAGGCTGCAGAGACCACAAGTAAGCGTACAGATAATGGTTCTCCCAACAGTAAAGAAGAAAATGACAAGCTCATTACCTTCGAGAGGTCTCGATAAGAATCAGGATTAGAAAGATCAAGATCCTGTGAACTGTAATCTGACAGAATCCAAGGAAACACAGGATACTGCAGATAATATAAGAAAGTCAATACATATTCAGTTCACCAGTTGATGCATTGCATTAAGGGGAAAAGTTAAACAGAGTAAAACCTGAGTAATATCATTGTAACTGCGCCCAGCCAGTGTATTCAGTTGCATCAAATAATCAAAATTACTGATCTGCAGAATGGACATTGCAATCTATATCAAGCAACAAGAAAACAAAAAAAAAGCAATTATAATTATAGTGTGACACATCTCTGCCTGACATGCATACCTCCCGCCTAGCCCAACGCTCCATCAGCTGAGTTCTTTTCAGAAGTTGATCTGGTCTCTACAAAATCGCAAGACAGAATCACAATAATAAGACTAAGCGGTCAGTAAAGAGCTAACTGGACACCAGGGCAGAATTTGTCTTTGTAGATTCATGACCTAATAAAACAAGTACATAACGCCTTGTTTTGTAATCTTACACGCATCTATGCTGTTTAAATCATTTGGAAAGAGAAGACTACCAATTCCCCAAACAGCAGAATGGGTATTATCACCATTCTCCACAATTCCAAGGTAAATGGCAGGTAGGTAGTAATTATAGATTTATGGAACCAGTTTGTAGAGAGTTGTACCACCCTTGTCCCTCTTCCTTCCTTCCCCCCACATCTCCCAAACCAACCTACCCCATCCACTCGAGGAAAAACAAAGAAAATATAACACACATCATTCCAAGTGAAACAATTATCAGTATAATGGAAGTTAAGGAAAAAACACATAATTCTCTTCTTTTTTTTCCTACTAGATTAATCTGCGTTCACAGGCTTCCACAAAATTTGTGCAACTAATGACTCTATTTGCACATCTCCTGATTTCAGTGCATATATATATATTGAACCCAAAGCAAGCATGAACATAAACCTGTGTTGCCAGATAAATATTGTTTAGATGAGGGGGATGTGCTTGAACAATAGCTCGGTATGCATTCCTTCGAGTTTCACTGCCCTGCAAACAAACAACATTATCAAGGAAATATACATGCATCAAATTGATAGGAAAATTCACGAGTCTATCTAGTTTTTGGTACTGCATAATGCAGTATTCAGCTTATACCCCAAAATCAAAGAAGAAGTTGGACCGGTCAAGCATAAATAACTCCAAGGCACTTCTTCGTAGAAGGTATCTGCAAATAATTAAATGATAAAGCCAAGGGAATAAAGTATATAGAAAAGATACGTGAAATACTGATTGGTATGTAGTAAGCAATTGCAAACCATACTTATATTCGGTTAGGGATGGTACTAATAAATTGCAAATATAAAGAGAGAATGGTAAACAAAAACAAAACAAAACACAGACTACACCATGGCTTGGCAAGTTGACAACTAATTCACATTTCAAAACACAGGTTTTCAACTGGATCCAAGTTGCAGAAGATTATAGCCACTGTCAGAAGCTTATAAATGCCATCTACCCTCACTGGTTTTCAATTGTGGGGCATCCTTAGGATTAGGGTTTTCAAGTGGAAATCATTAGCATAGTCCACACATCTTCTATCATCCCAATTCCTTTAGGTTAAATTTCACCTTATTATGCATATTCACACGTTCAACAATAAACCACTACCCTCACTGTTGAAAATCAATAAATCATCAAAACTTTCCTGCTCCAGCTATTTCACAAAAAAACAAAAAAAGGTAATATCTTTTTTAGTTACTTTAAGCAAACAGATGTAACAAGTCTCATGATGTCTAATATGGCAATGAGACATGGGATCCGTTTGGTAAGTTAAGATTATGTAACTGAAACCGGAGATGAAGAAAATTATTTAGATGAAGAACTAAGAAGATGAGTATGGAAATAAGTGAAATGAGTGTTTGGTAAAATGAATATATTTGTGGGTAAATTTACAAAAAAGTATGTCTTAAATTTTTTTGTAGATGAAAGAGATGAATAAAAGGAAGAAGGGTGAAGATGAGATTTTAGCCTCAATAATCCTTATAATAAAAATTCAATAGGATTATACAATTCCCATAATCTAATTCCCTTAATCTCCATAATTGAATCCCCTTCATCTCTTTCATTCCCTTACCACGTAATTAAGGGAATTATTTCATCCCTCTTCATCCCCATAATCTTCATCCCATTAATTTTGTTAGTAACCAAATGCAACCACGGTCTATTTCAGGATTATTGGATGTGAGGAAATGCAAACAAAAAAGGGGGAAAAACAGATTTCAGGATTAATGATAGTGTCCAGCAAATCAAATTTATTATATCACCTTCTACTGTATATTTGATGAAGAGAGGTCATCATCCAGCAATGATTTTTTAGCCCACCTCTGATCTCAAAATTGGAATCAAGCTGATCCCCTTCTGCCTTGCCCTCAATTCTATCAGCAATAAAATTGATTCTCTTTGTTGTTATCTGAAAAAGCAGGAATACATGTTTATAAGCCCTTAAGTTTGACCTTTTAAGAGGCACAACCTTATCCAAATGCAGCTATAATGTTCAGTCAAGTGCAAGTTCATTACAATGAAAAGCATATCATGTCATCAAAAGTCACCCACCATATCATGCATGTAAAAAAGAGGGGAAGAATTTTTGAAAGAAAAAAACACCAATGCTCAGACTCAAACAAAGACACATAGCTAAATTACAGTTTATCCAACTTTTTATAGATTGACATCAATATTATAGTCCAAAAAAAATCATAGGTTTGATCCTAAATCTTTTAGTTTCTCTTCAATTTAGTCCCCAACCTATATAGAAATGTTTAACGTTAGTCCTTTCCACCATAGTCTGTCCAAGTCTGTTAAATAGCTTATATGGCAGCTTCAACTTTCCTTTCGTAGAAACCTCTGTCGTTGAAAGCACTAGTTCATCCTTATTCATCCTCCAGCTATTTGATCATCTTTTATGAGAGTGACACACTAGGGACAATACTAGTCTCCTCGTATTTGAGGTTACTCAAGTAAAAACTCACTACTCGTATCTTGGGTTGTGAAAGCACTAGTTCTCTATGTTCTTAAATAGCTAATTTTAACTAGACGAACAATAAAATTATATTTTGCTTTAGTACATTTTATATATGATAAGTATATTATTTAATAAATTTACGATTGTTTGTAAAGAAAGAGATAAAAATTACAATTAAGATATATTAGATGTATTATATATTTGAAAAAATATTATTGGTCAAAGTTGAGAGATTTAAAATGAAACCTATCTTGAAAGCATTTATTACAGATATCTAAAGAGATTTTCAATTGACTCATTTGAAATGAGATACATAGGAATTTTTAAGATATCTGTTTCATCTCTTAAACTGAAGAAGAAAGAGAAAAGAGATATCATGCGTGTGTGTCACATATCCAAATGCCTATAATCATCATTTAACTCCATCGTGATGCTGCAAAGAAGCTTAGCACCGCATCTGAGATCCCACTCAAACTTTCATACAATCAAGGATCTAACAAGTCTATTACTCAGATGCTCATTATGGAATTTAACGATTCAATGAACAAAAAAGAAGAAATGATGATCATGGGAAGAGATTGGTCAAGATAAGTGTCCAGACAGATTCAAACTTACTTGAAAGGTTCCATGTACAATCTTCAGTGGCCTGACCATAGAGGCAGGAAGCTCAAGTATGATTCTTTCATCAAGCTCACTAGGGACATACCCAGGGGCAACTGATGATGGATCTTCAGTCATGCCTTGGTTGCTAGTAACTTGGTTATCTCTAGATTCGGATGACAGCAGGATGGGGGATTCAATTGCTCCAGATGGTCTAAACTGATTTTCCCCATCTAGCTCTCCCTCAAAATCCTTGCTATCAATGTTATAGCTATCTAAATGCTCATCATCTTCCGTGATTGCATCAGACGAGATTGCTTCTGAGGTTAACATAGAAGCATTTGATGGATTTATCAGACCTTGTCGAGCTTCCTCTATTTCTATTTGATGCTCACTATTGGCAGCTGCACCAAAGTGAGCAGACCCTCTATAGCTCCTTCTCAGACACCTTCTCATCCTAGAAGAACTTTCCATAAAGTCAAGCCTCCAGAAGGTCTGCACATTCAGGGACAACATAATCTCTAAACTGGAAGTTGAACAAGTGATGATATATTATGCATGACCAAACATAGACAGGTGAGGAAACCTTAGAACTTAATGAAGAACTAATGATAAAGGAAGCATGTTTCAGGGAATACCCGCTCAGGATTGCTTAGATGATCCCCAGATGGACCAAAAAGGCATCTCATCTCTATCAGGTAATGAATGAGCTTCCTCCAAGCACGATTTCCTGTCATTAGACGATGCCTTGATATGACAGCAACTTGAAGCCTCCTATCACTCTGAAAAGGACAGAAGTGCACAAAATGCAGTTAAATGTGTTCATATGCGTAGTATAAAATACAAGATTTTGATTAATTGCATACCTCTGACCGTTGTATATTTCTTGCTAAAGCAAAACTAGCAACAAGAACCGCGATAAATTTGTAGGACAATGCATTCAAATCTTTTCCATACACCGACTTTGTATCCACAGGCTGCAAGCACTCCATCCAGGCAGCTGTCATTGCCTCGGAGACATTCCATCTACATACACGATCCATATCAGATGAATTCCTTCTTTGTGCCGAAGTAGCCATTGCTACAGCACTAAGGCCCCTTCCTGAACCAATTTTTGCACTCCGCTCAAGATCACGTGCAGCCACCAATGCAGCAGCCTTTGCTGAAGCCTTGTCCTTTGGACCAGAAGATCTGTTAGGCCCTCCTGCAGGTTCGTGAAAGCTAGAAAATGTTTGCAGGTGTGTTGATTTCCGTTCATGAAAAGTAGCATCACGTCTAAGTTGTGATGTTGAAGCGCGATTTGGGGCCTCTCCTGAAGCACCCGCAGCAATCATTGCTAATGCCATAGCAGCAGGTGGGGATGCAAAAGCAGCAGCCCATCCTGGTGAAATCATGCCAAGAGCAGCCTATACAGAAGTATGTACAAGAAAAGACGATCACATAAAAATCAGAAAACAGCAGAAGACAACTAAATGATTGATGATGGAAGGATAGGTTTGATGTGTCCCTAATAAAGAAGAAGCAATTCATGCTCTAACTAAAACCCACCATAAACCAAGCCTTGAGAATTAAGTGAGCGAGTTGGGAATGATCGACATATATTCCCCAGCTTGATGGGGGTGGGTTCTTAGAAGTATGTACAAGACAAGACGATCACATAAAAATCAGAAAACAGCAGAAGACGACTAAATAATTGATGATGGATGGATAGGTTTTATGTGTCCCTAATAAAGAAGAAGCAATTCATGCTCTAACTAAAACCCACCATAAACCAAGCCTTGAGAATTAAGTGAGCGAGTTGGGAATGATCGACATATATTCCCCCAGCTTGATGGGGGTGGGTTCTTAGAAGTATGTACAAGACAAGACGATCACATAAAAATCAGAAAACAGCAGAAGACGACTAAATAATTGATGATGGATGGATAGGTTTTATGTGTCCCTAATAAAGAAGAAGCAATTCATGCTCTAACTAAAACCCACCATAAACCAAGCCTTGAGAATTAAGTGAGCGAGTTGGGAATGATCGACATATATTCCCCCAGCTTGATGGGGGTGGGTTCTTAGAAGTATGTACAAGACAAGACGATCACATAAAAATCAGAAAACAGCAGAAGACGACTAAATAATTGATGATGGATGGATAGGTTTTATGTGTCCCTAATAAAGAAGAAGCAATTCATGCTCTAACTAAAACCCACCATAAACCAAGCCTTGAGAATTAAGTGAGCGAGTTGGGAATGATCGACATATATTCCCCCAGCTTGATGGGGGGTGGGTTCTTAGAATATATGAGTCACTGATATAGGATTATGATATTCCAATAATTTTAATATGCACACACACACACATGTATATAGGGAAAGGATCGAGTGAGAACCCTCCTTGAGGTAAGAAATGAGTCTATCTAGACAGTTGATTTGTTTGATCCAATGGTCAACAGAAAAAGAACACCCAAATCTTCCTAAATCATGATTCTGGTGATCAAATCTTTTTCTGTGTGACGGTCCCCAAAACTGATATATTTGACCATTGACCTTATATAGACACACATGAGCCGAGTTCTAGGATTTAGTTGCCTAATTATTTCTTTATTAGCAGTATGTTCATTAATTATTTTTAATAGTATAGGTATTTTCATATTCTTTTCTTTTACTTATGTAATATGTTACGGGTATATTTGGGAACTACTTTTTGACCGCTTATCTGAGCTTATGTAGGTTATCAAGATGATGGAATTTGCTGGAATCAAACTTGATGCTGTTTGGAAGGGTTAGGTGAAGGAAGGTGATGGTAGTTAAAACTTTGGGAAAAATTGCAGATAACCCCGAGATGATGGTGAGAAAATTCCTTGACAGCCATCATCCCCATTTTCAATGCTCCAGTTACTATACACTTTTAGTATACACAACAGCTTCTCAATAATCTTCCTCCACCCCTGTAAACTAGCCCCCAAGTTAGAGTTATCAATCTAGCCATAATACCTTTGACCCCTGTGCCCAAGTTAGAGTTGTCAATGTAACCACTGTTTTAGTGATAAAAACATTAAATTCTTCAAATTAAATGGTCTTGTGGTACATATCCTAACAAGCTTTTGATTCTAGAAATTCCTCTAATCTGCAAACCGACCAACAACTTAGACCTCTGCATCTTCCATAGTCTTGGGCCTAAATTATCGCAGTTGCTGCCATTGACAGACAAAGGTTTGGATCCACCACCTTTCCAGTGGCCTAGCCCAACCACACATAGTTCATCAAATTTGCACAAATCTTACCACAAATGCATAAATAAAAA
This sequence comes from Fagopyrum tataricum, assembly GCA_002319775.1. Classification (NCBI taxonomy): domain Eukaryota; kingdom Viridiplantae; phylum Streptophyta; class Magnoliopsida; order Caryophyllales; family Polygonaceae; genus Fagopyrum; species Fagopyrum tataricum. The sequence continues at coordinate 45,796,402 of CM008281.1, forward strand.
ATGCATAAATAAAAAATGCATATGTTTCACCATACCCCTCACTCAATTTCATGAAAATATGGATCTACTAGTCGGATATAAAAAACCAAAATATTAGGGTTTCTTGAGGCAGGAGTTAGGTTTTAAAATGCAGAGAGATGGTGATTTGTAATGATAATTACTACAAAGGAGCAAGCAAGATCAAAAGGGAAGAGTTAGAAGAAAGAGAATTGGAGGCACGTAATTTTAGAGAATAATTGAAGGGGGGCGTATTTGAGAGATTGGGAGAAAGAGATGAACAGTATGATCATGGTGGAGAATGAGAAAGAGGACTACTAGGGCCAAAATTAAAAAATACTCAATAAGGCAATAAATTCATCTAAAATAAATTTAACCCAAAATTACAAAGTTATTACAAAATAAGTTCATTCAATCAACTGCCTATTTCAATTACCCGATGATCCAAGCCCATGGTAATTTTACCATCATCTACTCAGTAAGTATCATTCTCCCAAAAATTCATAAAAATTATTACAAAATAAGTCCGTTCAATCAACTACATATCTCATTTACCCAAGCTTCAAGTTCAGCTTTGATATGTTTTGATGCTCCCAAACTATCCATGCCATAAATCTTGAGCTAAATAGTTTGTATTTTGCATTACTTGAATAGGATCATACGATTAAATATTCTTCCTCAACTGTCTTAAGAGTTTTATATTATCAAAATCAGCTGATGAAGTTTAGCATGAGAGACATATAACAAGTGCCAACAACCCAAATGCAGATTAAACATATGTGTGTGTAAGATTTTGCATTAAGGACCTCAATAGGAAGAGCATCTGCAGCCAAAGCCCGGTCATCAACAACCAAAGGATTTAGACCATCTAGAGTAGCAAGCTCGTGAATTCCAGCCAAAAGTGGCCGCCACCTCCTCATAACAGCAACAAATGCTGGTACAATGGCCTCCAAATATTTCTTGCGAAGAGGATTTCTATGCTTGCCAACTGCATGCCATATCTGGATTTAATGCAACATTAGTCATTAAAAATGAATTAGAAAAGAAGAAACGGCAGTACAATAATTGTTAAATCAAATTCAAATGAAGCACTATAAGAAAGAGTGGGCGCATCATGTGTGTATATATATATAACCAACATGTACAATGATTGGATACAAAGGAGCAGGACAATTTGATGGGAACGCTATACACAGTGAATATCACAAGACCGGGAAAAAGTACGTTTCTTCTCTATTTTGTTGAATCCCTTTTCTTATATATTCCTTCACCAAAGACTTCCATCAATAAAATATTTGGTAAGAAAAAGGAATATAACAGTAGAACATGTTAAAATTTTGTAGGAAATCTTTGGTGAATCACAAAAGTGTCATCACGCCATCAATGATATGAAATTATTCTAAACGGATTGAGAAGCTTTATTTTTTCTTAGATTTAGAATTTTCATTAGAGAATCAAGAGCAAGCATATATGCATCACTTATGTTATTGTATAATTATTCCAATAATAACAATTTCTTCATGGTATCAGCAGCATCTGATAGCCCAACAGCCGCTAGATCCAAGGCGGTGGGCACTTCCTGGCACATTTGGGCTACACGAGTTACTTAATCGTAAAGGTCAAAATTAAACAGCCTAGGCATGTTTCGCAAAGGAAAAGTTTCTTTTTACTAAACAAGAGAGGAAAAGATAATACTTCTGTGTGTTTATTACAATGGCAAGAGCCAGAGAATAAATACAAGAGAAATGGAAACCCAAAAAAATAAATCAGAAAAGTAGCCTAGGTAACATAACACCTAATGCCTATAGCATAATCTAAAAACATAGCAGGATAATAAAGCCTAAACGTAGGCTAGTACAGCCTAAAAAACACAATACAGTAATTCAGAATTATGAATTTCAACACTCCCGTCAAACTGAGTTTGTAAGGATCTTCCATTCCCAGATCGAAAGAGAGTTCTCGAAATCAACTGAGCATGGCAGAGCAGAACACATGAACAATCAGCAAACTATGCCAGCATTCAGAACCAGTCAGAGGTCATCAAATGCTGTCACAAAGGGAATGATTCTTCGACAATTAAGGTTGAGGTAAAAGAGAAATTTTCCAGTGACGTAGGCTGGATAACATGTAGCAATGAAGGTCTGCCAGAAAACAAAAAAGTCTCGGCAATGAAATCTAAAGAAAAAATAAAAAGGTATTTCAGCAATGAAGGCTTAACAAGGAAGGATTTTGCTTGAAACTAATCATTCAGCATTCAGCAATGAAGGCTGAAAATGTAGGAGAAATTTCCAGCAATGAACTGTGAAAAGGTCTTAGAAATGAAGGCCAATAAACCATAGAGAAATCAGCAATGAAGGCTACAATGGAGAACTGGGAAAAGCTAGAAATGAAGGCCAAGAAACAAGGAAAATCTCAGCAATGAACGCGTAATAGGCAAGCAATTTCCAGCAATGAAGGCAGGAGAAACGGTTCCTCCTGGGAAACTAGTCTCTTCCTTGACAAATCCTATCATCCTTCCCAATTTGTCGATGCCACAACTGCGGAAGACTGTTACCTTGAGGCATGGTGAAAAGGGAATAACTAGGGTTGTTAATTTGCTCTGGTTCTTGACGTAACCGTTGGGACCGAACCGTATTTTTACGGTTTTGTCCGGTTCTTCTGAATTATTTGCTTTTTTTTTTTCAAACCGAAGCGTTATAAAACGGTTTGTTTCGGTTCCTTAGAATAAAAAAAAGATAGGAACCGTAGCGTTATAAAGTGTTATAAAACTTTATGGAGTGTCTAGCAACATGGTTTCAAATAAAGATTTGGAAAAATTGAAGTACTTGGTTCGAAATGAAGCAGCTCAATCTAACCTCCCAACTGAAGTATGAAACATGGCAATGGTAACATCTCCAAACTCCCATCGAGCACACGTATAATCAGTCAATTCTTACATGACCCAAACGAAATTCATATGCAAGTTTGGCTACCGAATTCTTCATTACTTAAAATACAAGGAAATTATATTCAAGAAGATGGCAGATGCTATGCAGAATACAACCATGGTTGCAAGAAACATGATATTTTGGATTAGCAAGGTGTGTGCAGAAAACCAAAGAATGTGAAGGCAGAGTTTTAGAGCAATGGAAGTAAGAGTAAGTGAATATTGTGGGTCAAAATCATTCTAACACACTTGAAGAACAAATGAGTGGAACTATTTGACTTCACTATCACAATTTAGCAGTGGACACGATCTTGTGCAACATGTTGTCCAAAACACTAAGATAGACACACTTCATCAAAGATAAGTTGGACAGTGGGTTAACTTGCTCTTCAGATGTTGGTAAAATTATATAATTTAATAGCTTGTTTTTAACTCTCTCGTTCAGACTTTTCCCTTTTAAGTAGTTGTTAACTTCATCTGCAATGAGCACCGGAATTGGAATTGAAGGAAATTCTCCAGAAAATTCCTATGTATGTGAAATTCTCACTACACCGTATATCTTCAGCTAGGAGCGACATCCCTTCCATCAAATGGGTATAGGGTTCTTACAATTTGGCAAGCATCATGATAGTTACTGTTGTGAAGTGAGATCTTTGTAGCACAGTAATATCATGATGGTTATCAGATCTTCTTCGTCCCGAGACAACCAACTCCTCGCCAATGGTTTCCCATCAGCTGTGATGACCCAAAAAAATTCACTCAACCCCTCGTCAATGGTTTCCCACTTTTCCGTCAGCCTTGGGTTACGTCACGTACATGGGGAAAATGTGTCTGGAATGCCAATGAGGACAAGTCTTCCGGAGAGGATGCATTGATACGATCACACATTCCAGCCCTTGACTTATGCTAGAAAGAATTTCAATCTAATCTCACATGGCATTGCAACAGCAAGAGTTTAGCTAATTAGTGATTTCCCCTTTCCCGTTTCCGGTGTACAGGCACATCAATTATTTTGATTCCATTTGGGAGTTATTGAAATGGGGCTAGAGCTGAAGATGAAGTTCGAGGATTAGCTACAGCGTCATCATTTGGAAGGCAAGATTAATAGAAAGATGGAGGAGCTGAAGCAGTTTCGGCTGGGGAAGGGTAGCTAAAGTAAGCTGAACGAGCTGAAGTTTCGGAATTTGCCCCTGTTGCCCCTCACATCCGAAACTCATACCTCTCTTTCTCCTTGCTCATTTCAATTTCATGCCCATTAGCAATTTGCTTCACCCTCCTCTCGCTATTCTTCCTCTCTCTCCCTCTCTGTCATGTGAGAATCGTACATAAAGTTGCACAGTTCGCCAATGCTCCCTACTGTTCCTGCCACCGCCCCCCTCTCCAATTATGCCGCACCAAGCACCTGGAGATCCAATCATCACAACTACCTCTAACCAAATGGGCGTGACTTTTCCGTTAAACAATTATAGGATTCTTTTAAATTGAGGGTTTTCAAATTTTTGATTGGGTATCTCTTCTTTCTGAAATCGTGAAATGTGAGGCAGCCTCGAGATCGGTAATTCGATTTGGGTTTGAGAGAGATGTAGCATTTTCCTACTTGATATTTGTTAGCTTCACTGTAATTAGCCCCAAAATTTTAAATGAAAATATCATAAAATCGGAGATTCTCCAGCAAATTCCAATGTATGCAATCGCTACACAATATATCTTATTATAAGAGTATGAACCTTGCCTCTGGTAGGTTCTAACAAAAAAAGGCACGAGAATATCAGCAAGCTCGGAATGAAAGATTTATATATATTAGCCTGGGCAGTATATGGGATTTTTGGTGCAAGAGAAAAGAATCATTTTATTTTAAATGATACTAACTGATTCTATATCGATTTTATGTTGACATGATTTACATTTTTCCTTTCTTATTGTATAGAAAACATGTATACATTTCAGATAGTAGTAATGTTATTATTCGGAAAAATATTAATTTTACTTAGTCTTCTACATATGCTTCATAATTGAGTCGAAAAAGACCGTATTAAAATGATCAAAATCAACTTCAGGAAACAACATGTGAATAGCAAGAAAAAACAATAACTATATATCTGAGAGAAACTTACCTCGGAATAAAGAACTGAGGATGCAACCAGCACCCTCTGTCGTTTTGACTCAGAAATTGGCATATTAAGAACAGGTGAAAGCACACTGTACCAAAATTAAAACAAGTCAAGACCAAGATATGAAGAGAAATCAACCAAAGCTTTTAAGAAGTACCTAGTTTAGATATCATTGCCTCCTAATACTCAACTAACATGATGGAACAGACCGTATGCATGATCTAAATCAATTAGCATGGGATGATTATATTACTAAGACTCTCTTTCGTATAAATTTGGGTATAGGCTGGAATGAGGTTGGGGTTGGAAATGATACAAAATATTAGGGTGTATGACCACAAATTTTGGAATCAACCTTCTCATTCCAACCCATCCAAAACCAAAAAAATTGAAGACTTTTCCGAACTAATACCAATGGGTTCAGGGAATGGGTTTGCTACCCAAAAATTACCAAACAAACACAAACACTATTAACAGGTTTCCCAACCCTATACCTTAACTCTTAGCCAATCACCAAATACACCCTACAAGAAATTAGCGTGAATCTCTAGAGATGATGAAGTGACCAAAAAAGGATCAATGAGTATTTGAATTACGGTTAAGATCCAGTATAAGTAATTTAAGTAAAGTCTATGAACATTACAGCTATTAGATTTGAAGGAAATCTAATCAAGTAGGTAGATAAAGGACATCGATGATTCAGCAAGTGATACACAAAAACTCTATCTTCAAATAATGTTTTGTTTGTCTTGAGGAACTTGTTCTGATAAACCACATATTTACCTGACCGGCATCATGTTACATCAGCATATAAGTTCATGATAGTCTTGAAGAATCAGTTATGAAAGGAGAATATTTTTCCCAGAGATGTGATGAGAACTTTTTGGGACCGAGAAAACCGTGTACCGAGCTTGTAATAAATAATTAGTACAAACATCTTTCTGAAAACCCAGACTGCCATTCAATACATAAAAAAGAAGAAAAAAATGAAGCATTTTGTTTAATCACCTCCATAATAACGCTGATCTTGATGGCCTCGTAGACAGTCTGGAACTGGCGTCTAATGAACCTAGGTTGACAGTTTGTCGATATGAAACCTCTGGTGTCAAGTCATCATAGTTTAAACTGCTAATAAGCATATTATCATCACCGCTATCTTCTTCCCTCATAGAAAGAAGAACCATCCGCAGCATGCACAAGAATGGCTGATCACTATCCAACAATTGATAGAGTGCAGCCATACCACCCATTCCTGTACCAGAACCTCCTCCTATTCCCAAACCCCCACCAAGACCAGACTCATCTAAAAGCAATGCTTGCAACATTGTAACTGACTTCTTTATAAGAGGGAGTTCAATCCAATTCCCATTTGCATCTTTTTCTAAAGAAAAATTCCAGGAGTCCCAACCACTTCCACCGCCAACAAATGTATCTTCTTTTGAAGGATAGCCGACACCATACCACAACTGGCTCCTATACTTCCACCCATCAGCTAAGTCTGCTGCACAGCTACCATATGACACAAAAGCACATGAAACAGACTCATAAGGCTCGGCTGCTGCTGCAGCTGTCAAACGTTCCATCATTGCAGCTGAGACACGCCCATTTTTATCTGCCACTGAAGTGAGAACCTATCACACATTGATGCAGAATAAGTTCCATAGCAGACAATTAAGTATTTCTGAAAACTCAGTGAAAAAAGAAACAGAAGATAAATAATTTAATAATCGAGATACATAAGGAGCAGGAAGTTACAAAAACATCTGAGCTAAGTGTACATGCATAAAGATAAAGAATGACATACATCGAGGGGTAGGCTGCCTGAGTCACCATCTGAATGTTTGCCTGCAGCTTCCATTGATTCCCCACCAGTGATGGTTAACAAATTGTCAAGATTGCTTACAGGTAAGACAGATGTAGGCGGGGAGACAGCATTGGTAGAATGTAAAGCACAACCTAATTTGCTCTGCAAACGTAAATGATCTTCCACAAGCATTAAAATTACAATGGCATTCTCCACCAAAGACACGGACAGCTGAGCTGCATTCTCGGCTTCTGCCTTTGCACTTGCAGGTGATGAACACTCAGCAGCAACTCCAGCTGCCGCCGCAGCAATCACTTGAGTCTGCAAAAACATAAAAGCTTGATATAGTTGTTACAATACATCTTCTGCAACCTACAATTTTAGGGGGGGAGGCTTCTACCTGAACCTGAAGTTCTCGAGCGGAAAAGTCCAACAAACTTCCCAGAAGTCTTCTTTTGAATATAGGTAAAGACTCTTCGCGCCTGCAAAGTAAAAAAGTTAATGAAGTTAATAGTTTGGTAGATGTTCTATTAGGCCTTTCCCGCCGGCCACAACCATACACACCATAAAATTAGAAATTTTGCATGGTACCCCAAGATCTTGCAAATTCCAGATGTAGACGATATTTTCATATTCCAAGCAGTAATCCTCACTTTCCCGTTTATATACAAAAATTTTCCATCACTCAGCGTCATACACTTCTTCTCCGACATAAACTTCTCCACCTTGCATCCACCACACCAAACCACTCCGGACGTATATGGAAGCACCAATGGCCAATAACGGTAGACGAGCTCGTGCAAGGTAGAATTGGAATGATAGGTTTGAGCGTTATTGTGGTGGGGTGCAGGAATTAATAGATGGTTTTGAATCTGACCATGGTTTTGGAGGATGGCGTGATTTAGTCTCCGCAGTGGGATACCCCTGTTAGCGGAGGAAGTTCTGGTGGAGGTTATAGGCAGCTCACTTCAGGGCGTCTAAAGGAGCCCTAAACATAAACTCCCAACCTCTGTGAATTTTTGTGTACACCTGTACCTCACCGCAGTTGGGTCTTCTACATCGAAGATGGCAAAAGCTGAAGTGACAACAGCAACCAATTTCATTGTGGGTGTCCAATCCCACCATGGTGGTGCATGCATTGGCATTTTATCGGGTTGCATGGCCGAATTAGGAAGTGACAACGCATAGCTCTTTTGACAAAGTTTTATTGCTTAATAAGGATTAGATTGGAGTCTAATGAGGTTTTGCCTAAAGTATTGCTAAGTGTAAGAAGTGAGGGATACAAAACGGGATATGAAAACATTGTTCGCCATGTGGGAGTTGCAAGAACATAAGAGTATTGAGTAACATGCGGAATTTCAAACCAAAAAAAATCCAGCCCCCAGAAACAAGCTAAAGAAATGCGTCAAAGAAGACGATTCATAAGACCCCAAGTTGATTAATTTGATTATAAGAAAAACAGAAACTTGGAGAAGCTATATGCCTATATTAAAATATTACATCTTAATTTATTCATACAATATGTTGTTTTCTTCTAGGTGATGAAATATCTATTCATCGAAATGCGACAAAAATAAAACTAAAAGAATTTTACATCAATCTTAGTTGACAATGTCTGACCTTCATAGGAATGACACGCCTAACCTGATAGAATCCACTAGAAGTGAGAATCTCACCCCTAGGACTGCGTAGCAAGAATCTCGCAAAACGCAGGATTTGTGCTAAAGAATCTCTAGCACAAGTAAATTGGATGAATCCTCAATTTTGTATTCAAATCAATATTCTAGTCTCCCTCACAATCTGACATTAGGCCATCTTATAAAGAAAATATAAATAACTAATTGAGCCACTAATTGTCCCACTACTTGACACACTAACTGACTAAATTAAATAACGAAATAAACATATCAGTAATTGACAAATCAATAGTTTATTTTAGGCTTCTGCAGAACCGTATCATAATCTGTCTTGGGACTTGATCCAAAATTGTTTGAACTTAAAGGTTTTGACCCAACCTTACTGCTTATGTTTATTACTTACGTGTTTATTTGACTTATAATTATTTGACCTATAACTATGATTAGATTGAATGATTGATACCAATAATTAATATATACATACATATACATATTATATATATATATGTATATGTATGTATGTATGTAGGGAAAAGATCAAGTGAGGATCACTCTTATGGTAGGTTTGAGAGCTTATCTAGACAATTAATTTATTACATCCAGTAATTAAAAATATATTGAAATACAATCAAAACTCCCTAATTCGTGATTCTAGCAATCTTATTTTGTGTGCCGGTCCCCAAAACTAATTTATTTATGGAATGGATTAAACAAATCAATGGTCTAGATAGGTTCTCACTCTTATGGATAGCACTTGTCTAATTTATAACTAACTGTATATAATTAAATATTTTGTTATTTTAGAGCCGTGTATTTTGTTGCACCGGAAATTCAACTATAGTTTTGTCGTATTTTGTAAACCTTTGTTGACCTTAGTCATGAAAAGTTTTGAGTTTAGTACTAATGCAATATTAAAAACATTGCTCGTATATTACATTTGTTTCTCTATAATTTCAATCATTTGCATGTAACCACAGACCTACAGTTGTTCCGTAAATAGAATATAATCCAAACCCTTCAATTTCACATATTATTTATGACAGACCTAAAGCATCTAATCCAATTAAAAGGTCTAGCCTATGACGCACGGATTTGTCCAAGAGGTCACGTACCACGTATCTAACAAGCGGAAATGGCGGAACTCCCCCAGAGCAACTCCCTAACAGCAATCTTCCTTTGTACCTCTCTTTTTGCACGGTTTAAAGGCTAAATTTCATTGCCCTCCTTTCTCTCTTCCACTCTCATATATAAAGCTTCACCGTTCTCCTTCCTCTTACTTTGTCCTTATTGAACAGCTTGTAGGTGGAGATTGTTCATGTTCTTCCTCTATTTTGGATGGGAATTGGAAAGGGCAAAAGCCGCAGACAGTGGGGGGCTATTTGGTATTATTGGGCCAAAGGAATTTTGATTTTTGACAACAGAAGTAAAATCTGGACTTTGAAATTCTGATTTTACTATTTCTGTTTCTTTTATGGAAATAATAACTGTATGTTTGGTTTATTTTGCCTTGAAATTATATTTCCATTATATCAAGCTAAACTATTAGTTTAGCTTACTTATATCTGATTTTTAGGATTAAGATCATTTTGTCCCTAGTATTACTGTGATCTATGATGTTATCTACTTTTCTGTCATTGATTTTATTTAATCTTATGTTATTAATTTGATCATTTATACGACTCTTATTTTGATATATAAGTCTCCTTATTAGAAAAGCTTCAAAATGATATATTATTCATATCTCATTGCCGTTTCCTATGATTTTTAGGATTGTCGCTTCCCATTTCTTGTTTCCGTTTTCTTGCTTCAGAGGGTCTAGCGGAGGTACATATCCCAAATAGCAGCTCGGGTCTAGGATAAGGCACACTAATCATGATTGTAAGAGGAGTCAAATAGAGGCCATGTAAGTTACCTAACCATGTTCTTAGTTCTATGATAAACTTGGAAAGAGATACTAAAGCTATTCTGAATCACTTAATAAAAGATCAAAACATCATTAAGCTTTAAAAATAGCATGAGGTTTCGGTTAAGTATTTATCAAGATCTTGAAGACAATTTTACCAATTATCAAGTCATCTATGCATGAATCGTTTCAAAATATTATATAGGGACAAACGGTTCATCTTCCTATGTGTGAATCTGCTTGGCTGTGCCAAAGCAGCACCATATGGTCCTACCTTACTATGTCTTATCGGTTAAAAGTACCATATGACATGCCAAAAAACCCGAAGACAATTGAGTACTAATTCCCCAGAAGATAGTAAACAAGAAAACCTAGAGAAGCCAACTAAGATACATATTGCTGATTCATTTCACAGAATACAATTTGCACAGATTATACTTTATAGAGTCTGGAAGTAGGGAAATGCGAGCAGTAAAGGTACATTATGAGAAGTAAATTCCATTAAACATAAAAATCACGAATACGATACCCAAATCAGTAACCAGTGAGAAGAACACAAAACAATCATGCAAGAAGCAAAAAAGACTAGAATAGGTTGAATCTTATAACCAACCTCACACGCTGATCTCCAGTGCTAGATCCACCCACCATAGAAAGCCACTCAGCGCAATGAATGGTTGCTTCAATATCCTGTAGAAAATGAATAATATCCAATGATGTAAAACGAAACTGGAATTTTTATGATGAGAAGTAGAATAGCACATATGTGTCTGTCCTATAATCGTCCATATCAGCAGATCACCATATTGCGCCAATTACATGTTTACCACACGCCCAACGTCTTACTGAGGGAAAATGTTATAAATACTCCAGGTCAAAAGGGAAGGAAGTTTCTAACATATTAGCTACAAAGACTCCTGAAATCATCCTTGTCAGCCCACAATGTTCCTTGATGTGAGCTGAAGTACCACATTGGATAAAACTTTTCAAATAATACAAGATTACAAGGTAAGCATAATGTAGCAAATTTACATGTCAATTAGAACACCAAAACATGGAAAATATATGCTCCCACCAGTTCACTCAACTTACACATAGTTTCAAGTTAAAAAACAATGCGACAAAGAAGAGATTCCAACAAGGAAAAGCTCAAACCAAGCCGACAATGAAGCAGAATATATTCTTGCGATGATTGTTCTATGTGGATATGCATGCAGTCATGCAATTTTATGCAGCATCCAAGGCAGCAATAACTCGTGATAATTTTTATTATTACATGCCTCAAGAGTCAATGACAGTAATCTTTCTAGACCTTACGTGATTTAAGGTCATATCTTTATTGCTTTATCAGATAATTTTAGTTTTGTAAACAATGCATAACAAGGACCAAAGGGTCTTCATGCCCTTGTTTCCTTACTTGGCATCATCTAGATTTTATTTCATTTTAATAAGGTTAATATTTTAGCCAAATATTAGCTTAGTACCCGTACCTTGCACGGAATTTGTGTAATAATTAATATATAATAGAGAAATCATATTTATTTATCTCATGATTTTTATCGTTTGCAAGTGAATTAGTTTGACATTTGAATAACACAAATTTTCTTTGATTGTTTTTTTAATAATTTCTTTGTATTATGACACTAAGGTGTATAATACATCCAATAATAATATTGCAGTAATTATTATGTAAAAATGAAATTAAAATTACAATCATAAGTCAAAAAGTATTCAATTATAATATATTAAATACTGTCTAACGATAATAACAATTCGCTAATAATAGAAAATTTTAAAAATGAAGATATATTTATAATATAATGTCATACATCTATTATTCTATTATAAATACTAATGCTGAATTCCGGGTTTCGATCCAAGAGTAATTTAAGGGTGACGTGTCAAGCCCACAATTAACAACATAAAATTAGTTTTTGATGTTTTTATTTTACAGAATCGAGGAATGTAAAAACAAGATTTGCATATCTAATGCTGTAAATTTTAACCAATGGTAAAAAAAATATATTTTACATCATTTTACGAATTTTCTAAATAAAAATAATTCAAATTATAAAACTTACGAAAATATTTGAGACTAACATGGTCAAAAAGTTATAATATTAATTACTTTATCCTTAAAATTATAAAATTTACGAAAATATATTTTACATTATTCCGGGTGTCGAAAATATTTGAGATCTTATATCCTAAAAATAAAAACTTTTAGATATATTAAAAACCAATTAGTGTAAAAATAATTCAAAATTACCACAAATTAATTCTTTTGTTTAGTTATAAATAGAATAGATTAGTTTCAATAATTAATACTTCAGTTAAAAACTAGATACTCCCTCCGTTTCGCAATATATGTCCATCTAACATTTTTCACACATATTAAGAAACACTAATATGGAAACTACAAAGAAAAGAGGATCATTAACATATTACACTCACTAATATTGCAAGTAAAGGTTTTTAAATATTAATGCCTCTCATTTTCCAAGAAGAGTAAATTTGAAGTTTTATTTTTAGAAACTTTTAACATTAAATAGATATCTATGGACATATTTTTTGAAAAAAATGCTAAAGCCTAAATGGACATATATTACGAAACGGAGGGAGTATAACTTATTATCTTGGACAGAGTGTATTGTCTCGTCAACTCTTTATGTGTTGGTCATTTAGATCCATTGCAAAACACCTAGTTTGTGCAACTCTTTATGTGTTGGTGTTTCAGATCCATTTCAGAACACATAGTTTGTGCTATAACCCTAGAGATTTGTGTGTGATTGGTGTCCTTTGAACCTGTGTGTTACATATCAAGTCAATCTTTTAATCTCCAAATCACATCAAAAATTGTCCACAAAATTTTCCAACAATGATAGAAGTTTGCGTAGACATCAAAAAAGGAGTTCAGGGTAAAGTAGAAAACCTTCCACCCGTCCTTTAGTCTCATAGAATGCTCCAACATGATGATTAAAAAACTGTGTACAATATCCTCAATGTCTTCCAAGGTTTTTGATGTAGATCCATCAACGGCACCCTTCTGTTAAACCACCGATAACATAAATGAATATTTAAATATCACTGCAGAAAGTTTTCAGTCATTATGCAAAGTAGATTCTTAGCTCCCACCAAAATCATGTCCACTACTTAATGTGCTACCTCATAGTTTGATATAAGAACTTCGAGAATCCAGTCAGGCCACTCCTCCATTTGGGTGATGCAGTTCCTGTTCTCTGAATGACTGCAAGCCAAAAACAGAAGATCCTGAAACCATAGAGTAGTAGTTCAGAAACCAGCAAAGAAATATAAGCACGTAGACTAATAAAAAAAATCAATAATTCGTAGTTAGTATTTGATGCACTGTGTTTATCAATGCTAAGAATCAAGGAGGTCACTTGGGAAAACTAATAATAATCAATAAGGACAGAAACAAAGGGAAGGGAACAAGGTTACAAACATTCCTCAGTAGTCAAAAGATCATAAATTCGCACAATAACCCAATGAATATTGACTAGAGTAATACATCATCATGTTAAAAAATATTTGTCCAGAATCTTGTCTTTTGAGGAATGAGGCATCTGGTTTATCATGTTTTCATGTTGCACACTTTTTTATGTTTTTCTTGTTCATGACAAACACCACTTTCGGATGTCCCAACAATTATTTGTATGAGAATGATTTCTAGGCATCACAACCACCTTCCATTAATACTTTATTTTATATATTCACAGTGTACTTTGCTGCCAAGAGCTAGTAGAAACTCCAAATAGTGGACTTGTTCGACTACTTCCAGGGATGATAAGTATGAAGCAGTCTTGAGAAGAAGAAGAAAAAAGGAGAAGATTAACTTAACACTTCCCCACTCATACTCGCCAATCTTCATTAGATTCTTAAAATAATGTGGCTACTTTAGTTGTTTCGCAAAGATTTCATTGATAATCAGTCAGTTATGTTTTGATAAGGATGCTAACTCGGAAACTCAGTTCCTCCTATTTGTACTGTTTCACAAATATTGCATTCGAGTTCATCTGATTCCAAAAAATTAAAGCATGAAGATTTGAGTAGCAAGAATACAAGTATTGAAGTCCATTTTCACAGAGGAAAGTTTAATCTTTAAATTTCATAAGGTAATTTAGTTGCTTACTTGCTTGACTTGTCAAAGAATGACTGCCAAGGGTAAATCGGGACAGAAATCATCATTAATAAAGTAAAAGGAGTACAAAATATTTATGGTTTGTCTTTTTGCACTTGTGCTTTACAAAAATGAAACTGTGAACAGGAGAAAGGATAAACAAAAGGGCAGGTAATTACATTAATTACTTTCAAAAGTCAAAGCAATGAAGAAACTGAATACGAAGTATGCAGTAAATGATGAAAAGTCTGAGAAGATACCTGTAGCACTTGGGCTTGCAGTGTCCTAGGTGCATAGGGAAGTGATCTGAGAAGAACCAGTAAAAGCTCTAAATGCTCAAACCGATGAGCAGAATCATACAAGTTCAATCCCTCATCACTAGATACAGCATTTATCTGAGGGGAATAAAAAAGAGGCACATAAATGAGCATTAACATAACCCGCGCAGATTATCACTTGATTAGTTGTTTCACAGTTTTGGATCACTCAAATTAACTGGTCATCTCCTACAAGTTCCTTTGTTGGGACTCAGGAGGCTCATACTCTTTGCATCCGCATTCTAACATGCTCATTGTGAAAACATATTCAGCACAAAATTGAACACAAATTGCGACTATAGTTCTTGAAGTGAGTCAAACAAATCAACAAATATATACAAAAAGCAAACAATTTTGGAGCTCTCTATTGCTGAGCCAATACCGATAACGTATTATCTTGACATAATTTTGAATTATTTTTTGCATTAAAATTTTAAAAAATCGAATAAAACATAGAAGCAATAACTCAGGGTTGAATTTTGTAAATTTTCATTAAATTCATGGTCCCTAACAAAAAAACAGATTTGAAGCACTGCCTTAATTTGGAAAATATGAACGTATTATTAATAAGCCCACATGCATAAACAAGATTTACTTTTTCATCAAATTGGGGAAATTTTAATTGGTAAAACTATTAATATATGTGATTTTCGTTACCTCAGATTAATTACATATTCTAAGTGCAAATTCACAATTTAGGAATTTGAAGGTTTATAAATCCTAGGTTTATATAATTTGATGATGACACTTAAACTTCAACATGAGTGTCCTATCTCATAGTGTTTCCTATTATTTCTAATTATTTTTAAAAAAAATCTATGTAAATATATCTACAAGTTATATTTTGAAATTCTAGATCTAAAATAAATCTATAAATATATAAACGAAAATTTTAGATATGGTAGTATCTACTTAGAAACAAATAACTACAATATATACATCTATATATAAATTATAAATCTCTATTATCAATATAAAATATACCTATAAACATATGATAAATCAATTTATCATAATCTTAGAAACTTCTAATTATAAAAGGTAGATTACAGAATAATACTTTTACATTAGTCATAATCTTGGAAAGCTTCTTACTAATATCCTTATTCCTGTTCATATGTTAATGTCCAGGGGTGGGGTCTTCCTATCAGAGGATTCAGAACCAAGGTGATTAAAAAATTAAGTTACATAAACCTGTATTTATATTAAAACAAAATTAAGAATACATGTACAAAGTACGGAAATTGAACTAGTAACTAGTAAATGGGAAGTCATACCGAGACTCCCAGTAGAGTTGAGTATACACGGGCAGTCATAAGTCTTTTCGGTGCTGCCTGAAAAGCCTTTTGCAGAGCAAAAAGCAAGAGGCTAACTTTATCATCAAACATAGAGCTGCCTGAATCATGCATCCCAGTACCTAAGAGATTGCTCGTAGCATCTGGTGAAGCCTGATATCCAAGTTTTAAATAGCCAGATACAACTAAAGTACCCAGCAGTTTGATAATTCCAACAACAATATCGTCCGTTCTGTCAACATTGTAGACATTGTTTCGAGCATTGTCAGCACTGATTGAAAAGTTAATGCCGCCAACATTTTGTGCAAAAGTATTCTCCGAGGCTGATGCCATTCTTACTGTAGGCAATTCTACTGCAAAATTATTATTAATCTCAGCATTCTTGACTTCAGCAGCACTATGCTTTGTTTGAGACTCAGGCTCAGAAACTAATTCCTCAACTACCTTTTCTTCTTCAACTCCATCAGTACCTTCTGCGTCAATCCTGCTTTTAGAAATATGCACAGACGAATCTTCTTCATTATTTCCAACTATAGATCCAGTTGCTACACAATCATCAGCCTGTGCTTCACGTTGCAGAAGAACAAGAAGTGTTTCTACTCCACCGCATGATAAAAATGCCTCTGCAAAAATCTTGGCTCTTGGTGCATTTGGCTGTACAACCAACCTATAAATAAGGTGCAGAACCCTAGTAACCTGAATAAAGACCGAAACAATCAATAAGCCATAAAGCTGCAAACACAAGATCAACCAGGTAAACAAAGTACAAGAGAATTAAGATCATCAGCCAAGACTGCAAATAGGCTCAAAAGAATGAGCTTGTGTGATGTGTGCCAAGTGACTTAATACTTTCCAGACCAAATTCTCCTCAGAAAACATAACAAGTAGGGTTTTATAAGGAGACAACTCCACAAAGATTAAAAAAATACCACGAAAAAGAAATGGATACATAAATCCAACATACACTTAAAATACTTATGAAGAGGTGCAACCAGAGTGAAGAACAGAATGGGCAGAAAATATAGGATGTGGGTGGCTTTTACGAAAGCCACAAATAAAATGCTAGAAAAAAAAAAAAAAAGAACTCCTTAATGCACAATTAAAGGAGGAAGACAAATACCGTGTGTGCTTCCCTTGCCAATCAAAATCAATACCCAAGCAAAACAACTCATCTCCAACACAGATATAATGTGTCTACTTATTATAAACCAAGGAACCTAACAAATCATCAGCGAATAAAGGCAAATCGTACATATAATAACTTACAATTATATTGAAACCATTGATATAATTGTGGCAGTGTCCAGTGATTTAAATTGAAAGAAAATAAAGTATGCATACAATAAACACCAAATTGAGCAAGCATTACCCACACACCCAAAAGATGTGCTATAATGAAGTAAGAATATTTTAACCTTCTTAGTTTGTGGAAAAAATATGGATTTTTTTTTGGCAAAAGCCACACTTTATAAATCAATTAACCAAAATTCTTCATTCATTTGAAATATCTAAACAATAATCAAAAAAACACTTTTTTGATTAACAAAATAAAAATGTAATCTTGACATATAGTGTTTATATCAAAAATAAATACAAAAGGCTGATTATTGAAAAGAAACCTTATTATAAAAGAGGTTTTTAAATATAAAAATAAACAATAGAAAATGACTTTTATATAAAACTGATATAAATTTCATCAGAATATGAATATTGATGGTCCAATGTACAGATCTATATTATATATGGTGTTTTTAATTTACAAAGATTATAGTGGTTTGGGAAACAAAAAACATTAAAACATGTGGTTTTTGTGAGGAAAAAAAAAAGCCCAAAAAGTTACTATAACTGTACCAAATGTGGCATAGTTGTCATAACTCTTCATATCTTCCTTGACAAGGAATACTCTTTTCTCGGTGATAGAGTTGACGAAGTCCGGGCAGTTCGCCCTGCCCGGATTAAAAATTAAAACATATAATATATTAAATAATATATAAATTAAATATAATCACAATATTTAGTATAAATTTAAAATATTTAACATAATAACAATAAATTAAATATATATCGCATAAGATATCTTAAAAATATTATATTTCTAAATAAATTTATATCAAAAATTAATATAAATTATAATGTTTTAAAAGGTAACCGGCCCGGTCTGCCGGGCTCGGTTTGGCCCGGATAAAGGGGCAAAAGTTGTATAAAGCCCGGCCCGAGCCAGGAGATGAACAAGTCTACTCAGTGACATATTGAAGAATAATCTACGTCTGCTAAAATGCAGCCAACATTAACTGATGATCTTGCTCCACCTAGACCACCAGTTTTTTATACAGGAGATGAACAGGTCTACTCAGTGACATACTGCAGAATAATCAGCATCTGCTAAAATGCAGCCAACATCAACCGATGATCTTACTCCACCTAGACCACCAGTTTTTTATACAAGAAAATGAGTTTCAATTCCAATAAGCTTAAAAACATTGCCTCCCAACAGACCTGTTGGATAAGCTAGTTAAATATTCAGAGATAATCATTAGAATGACTGTTAATTTTCCTTGCATACTTTTAGGCATAGGTATTAGGTTATATTGCCTAGGTTCATTTACCCATTATTATGAATACAGTTGATGTATAAGCCAGAGAAAGAGATTTGTGCAATATCATAAACACGCATCAGGTAAGACAGAATGTGAAAAGTTCAAATGTAAATGAATTTAAATTAGTAAAAGCACAATCACATTGTGTCCTTTATTCTTGTTTCTGTTCAAAGATCAACTTGCAGCAAGATGATTATATAAAACCGAAAGTAGTTCCATAAAACCTTATTTGACTGTAGGAAATTCTAAAAGTCTTATCACCTGATTCGATTGTGGACAGTCAACCATGAAGCCAAGTAAGCAGCGTAAATCATCCACAGCTAGTGAAGGTGGTGCTGCAACCACAAGAAGTTCAATCACTACCAGGAGTTCCTCAATTAAAGCATTCACTGCTCCAATGGGACGATTCTTCCCATTTACAGAAAATGTATTCACATAGTCCTTTTCACGAACTGTCCAATAACATCTCCTGCACCCATCAAGAAGCACCTGAATAGCATTTGCATCTCGCATAACAGAAGACTCGGTGAAAACCATGTCAGCCAAAGATGACAAAAGTTTCTTCTGCAATCCGTAGCTGCACAGACTCCACATTTTTAGATCTAACAACAGAGTACTAAAAAGCTGTACTTTAAGTGAGTGATCGTGTTTCTGTGCTTGACAGAGCGAAACAACTGCTGCAACTAGCTCTTCATCTCCTACACCATCATGGTAGCTAGCATCAAGAGAAGATAACGTTTGCAAGAGATGATTCAAGATCCTGGACAAAATTTCAGGGCCTCTTCCACGAGATAATTCTTCATTGTTTCCAGGATGCTGAATAGCCATCGCAATAATCCTAAAAATAGGAGCAGCCAGGGAAGCAGTTGCCAAAGACATGGACAAAGTCCCTTGTTCTGGTTCCAGACTATCTTTCTTCATATTGCTTATTGCTAATGGAAGTAAGGACATGGGACCACCATAAGCCAGAGACCAAAAAGCCTCAACAGGCCGCATTCTTGTAGCAACATGTACCTGACCAAGGACTTCAGCTGGTCTTCGAAGCGTTCCTGAAACACGTGAAAATTTAACATTTATCAGTAAATAGAATGGACAGGAAGAGAAAGGACACAAAACTTTTGGAAGTAACCTTTGTGTGTCCACTTGCATTTTGATGCATGGGGCAATCTCAAATTTCAAGGGACACACAAAACTTTCATACTATGATATTGTTCAACTGAGTACATGATACTCCTCCAAAGGTTACTTCCTCGAGAATTTCTCTATGTAAGAGGATATCGAAAAGGACATCAAGGGGATACATTCATGCAAAAAAGATCTAGATAACAATCATAACATGTATGATTAACGTTGACTGACCTGCAGCACCGCTTGGCGAAGCATCTGGACAGAAACGACCACTAAGTAACCTTGGATGATAAAGAAGGTGAATAGACCCAGCAACCTCCGCATCCAGCATCGAGCTCTCTTCTGCCAAGCTCCGTACATAGTCACTTGTGGCTAGCCATGGTAGCCCTGCTCCATTCCCAAAAGATGGTAGAACATCACCACCCCTAGCAGCCAAACGAGCCATCTTCTCAGGGCCAAGTGGCTCCTTGAAAATATAAATGGGACCCATCTCAGCAAACAGGGGGCATTGACGACGACGTCGTTGTAATCCAGCCATGGTTGGAGGGGGGTTTGTCCCCATACAGCAAAATGCAAGTGGCTTGGAGATCCGGGTAAATTCGAAAGGACGGCTTTCGTAAAGAGTCCCGTCAATATATAGTCGTAACTCACTCTCAGTCTTCCCGAGCAGACCTTGTTTGCAAGTATGCTCCAGACCAATGAAATACCAACACTGAGGTTTAAATGCATGAGTAAAATGTAAGGAAGCCTTCTTTCCCTTCCCACTACCACTCTCAACGACCAAAAATTGTGCATGGAAATATGCTTCAACTCCTTGATTATCTGCAGATAAGAAACTAAAAAGACGTGGCATGTGCGCTGTACCTTCACCAGCCAATGCACTTGCAGCAGCTGCAGCAGACACAGCCGACGTTTTTCCTGAGGTGGCAGAAGCTGCTGCTGCAATAGCTGCAGCAGCAGTTGCTGTATTTAATGTATCAGCGAACGACTCAATGTAGATCCATGTAGCAAATGCATATCCATTAGAGAACGGCCAACGGCTTTCACCGGGCCCAAGCAAGCCAGAGCTTTCACCATCAAACTCAAATGTACAAGCTGGTCCCCTGGATTCTTTTCCGCCAACTGCCTTCTCCAGTGCAAACATCAACTTGGGTGCCCATGTAGTGGTAAGAGTTCTGGTGATAACCTGGAACCACCTATGCAAATCAATGACACCAAGAGAATGCCCTGCTAAGTGTTGAATACAATAGCACAATGGGGCACCATCCCATTTCATCTTTTCCCCGGAATTTAAATCATCAGCAAAAATCTTTTCAGCAGATCTTAAAAGAACACCGAGTAGACCCGCATTGGAGCACATTGCTCTGTTTCTAGTACAAGCTCCCAATATGGCAAGCAGTCCCCTCATCATCCTTGTCCTAGGGGACATGCTCCTGGAACTATCACCGTCACATGGAAGCCAAGGAACAAGCTCTCCAGAGATTACTGCAGCCCTGGAATTGAGCATCACACTTGGAGGGATGTTATCTTCATCATCTTCAAAACTTTCAACACCACCCATTGTGGCCAACAGTGAGTCAACTACCAAGAAAGCAACACCATTGGTGTCATCTTCATGTCCAAAGCTTTCTATCCCCTGTACAACATTCTTAAGCCTATGCAAGCATTCGGGCTTCCCCATGATTGCAGAATCGATCAAGTGTAGAAGCTCTGGTGACACATTAGGAACTACAGCTCTTGGCTTAAATTTTTGAGGTGAATCATATGGAGATTGCCCAGAATCGCCATTATCAACACCATTGGAAAAAGAAGTTTTCCTTGAAAGATCAACTTGTTCTGTTGCCCCGGGGCTGGAAATGCATTGATCTTCGTGAGCGTCAGCAACAAAGTATTGTGCTTCTAGCCCTCCAGATGGACGCTGTCCAGCATCATCTGATGTGGGCAATATAGCTGGTTGCTCACTGACATTCTCATTCTTTTCATGGTCCTTTAAAGACACCTGCTCAAATAGGTCATCTTCATCCATTGAAGCGGTTGCAACATCTGTAGCTGTAACGCCAGGAAGCAAAAAGGATGACCTTGCTTCTTCCCTTACCCCATAGTCTCTCTCGCCATCAAAGGCTAAGGCCCTCCCAGATATCTCTATATGTTGCTTCCTTTCATCATCCTCCATTCTCATCTATAATATTTTTACAGAAAAGGAACCTGAAGGAAGAAAAAAGACCATGTGAAAAAAATTTATCAGCTTCACTTAGTTGTAGCTGATCCAATTTGAGACCAGTTCTATTAGTGTTCCAAACACTGAAGCACCTACTCTTTGAAAATCCTATTCCATTTTTTAAACTCTGCACTTGCGTACGCTTTTTGATGCATAGCTCTCTCTCTATTTCTAAATTTTTTTAGGTGGGGAAAAGATATAGAAGGAAAATCAAGTTCAAATATCAAAACGAGTACAGATACATAAGTCAATTCACACAATTTACTCTCATACCCGGTGAGACTAGTTAAGGCTACTGTTCGTCATCTTCTTCCCTTGGTCAGGGGTTTTGGTCGTTGAAATCACAAGCAATGGGCTGGTCAAATCGAAGAACCGAGCCCAAAACCTAAATCGAACACCGAGAGGAACCGAAATCAGAGAAGGGAGAGCAAATTGAAGCCTTGCTAATATGGCAAGATGTAGGAGAGGTATAGCGATTGTGGAGAAATTGATTTGCAGAGGTTGAATTGCATCTCTCTGGGAAGAAGTAGATCTGGGCAAGACCTGATCGGGACGGGCGGGCCAAGTCCTTTTTTTCTTTCTTTTTTTTTTTGAACAGAACCACCGGACGTTCCCGTAAAAAATTAAATGTATTTTTCCAGGATCATCAGACAAATTGGTATTGGGGTCGAGATTTCTATTTGGTCAATCGGTTAGCAATACAGTTAATTTCTCCTAAAACATGCTTGATTTGGATTTTGTTAAAAAAACAAAGATCCGATCTGGAGTCAGAAATAATCATCTCGACCCCAATACCAATTTTTCTGATGATCCTGAACTTCGTGTTCTCATCCGTAAAGATGTTTTAGATTGGACTACCTCCGGAAGGTAACTTAACCTAGATTGTCACCTTGGAGTGCCCTAATAACACATAGATTGTCAGCTTCGATTTCAATCTTTTTATCTACGGTCTGATTGTCTCTTGTAAACCAGCCTTAAGAGCGAAATCTTCATTATGATTTCGAATCACAAAATCAATGGATGTTACCCCCGAATCAATTTTTGATCAGTCAAAATTAAGTTTATGGAACCCCGGATTTGGTTTTTCTCATTTAATATTGTGTTTTTTCCTTGTAGTCGTGTAAGTGTCCTTTTTTTGCATTTAAATATCGTAGTCATCTTCGTCAAAGATTTTAGTTTTTCAGTTATGGATTTGATAATGAAAGCAATTACCTTATTATTAGGTCTTATTGATTCATTATTAAAGATAATTTTGTTCCTAAAAAACCAAATGCTCCACCAAATATTTGCAAGACACTCGAACTTGTTCGTTCTAATTTTATTTTTTAATTCATGTAGGATTTCATGATCTTTTTTATTTTTTATTTTTATTTTGTTAAGTTCATTAACAATTGTTTTATCGAATTTGGTAATGATATATTTAGTGAAAGGGCATTCGATTATCAAGTGGGGCAAGTCTTCCAAGTGATGGCTGCAGAATTCACAATGTCTTGTTACGAAAATTTTCCTTTCATCCAGTTTTGTTTTTGTTGGAATTCCGTTTATAGACATTTTACAAATAAAGTTTTTAATTTTGGGTTGGGTATCGAGTTTCCAAATCCATTCACAAGAATTATTTGTTTGGAAAATGAATTTCACCTCAAGCATATCGGAAGCAGATTTTGTAGAGAACCGAACGTTCTTACTGCATCTCCAATAGAGTTTGTCCTGCAATTCGTTTTTTAGTATAATTGTTTCTTTTATCTTTTCTCAAATATCTTGATTGATGATATCTTGAAGCTCGTTGTCAATTTTGTTGGTATCCCATCTTCTTGAGTTAATAAAGTTACTAACTTTTATATTTGTGTTAATTATATTGGTATTTTGGACCATTTTTATTAGTGGTGTTGTTGTTACCCAACTGTCCTGCCAGAAATTGATTGTTTTACCATCACCGACTTGCTAGATAATACCTTTATTGAATTCAGATTTAAGTTTCATAAGGTTGTTCAATTGCCATGAAGTTGACCCTTTCTTTCGGTAATAGAGAATATTCTGATTTTTCAAGTATTTTTCGGTGATAATTTTAACCCATATATTGGTCGGTTCTGCTAGAATTTTCCATAAGATTTTCATTTGAAGGGCTTTATTTGTGATTATAGATTTCCTTAATCTCATACCACCGCTCTTTTACGACTTATAGATTGTGTCCTAACTTATGATAGGTTTGTGTTGGTCTCCTTTGTTCCAAAAGAATTTTTGTAGGTTTTATCAAGATCCTTCAGGTTATGATTAGGGAGCATACAACTTTGCATAACAAAAGTCGGGTTGGTTGCCAAATTATATTTTATGAGGGTATTTTTGTCTTCTTGAGATAAAGAGTTTGCTTTCCATTTTAGAAGTTGTTGTTTTGATTTAATGTTTATTTCACCAAAGGTTTCTTTTGTCATTCTTCCGTTTATAATTGGACAACAAGATATTTGTCGAGGGTTGTAGTATGACACATTCCTAACACATTTTTTAGTTGAGTGACATAGTTATCACAAGTGTTCCTTGTTGTTTGGAAAGCCGATTTTTCGAAGTTAACTTTTTGTCCTGAGATGGAGCAATACATTTCAAAGATTTGTTTTGTTCTTTGGAAAGAAGCCACATTAGCTTTTGCAAAAATGATCATATCATCATCGAAAGAGAGGAAAGGGATTGGTGTTACTTGTCTGCATACGGAGAAACCAATATGGTTATCGTAATTGTTACAATTATCTTATAGCATTTGTGTAAGGACTTCAGCTCCCAAAATGAAGAGATATAGGAATAAGAGGTCCCCTTGTCTAAGTCCTTTTTCATAGAAGAATTGATTTGTTGGTCCGTTGTTAACAAGGACAGACAAAGAGACGGTGGAAATGCACTCTTTAATTCATCCAACAAATTTGTCATTGAAACCAAATTTTGTAAGAATGCTGATGATGAAATCTCAATTAACTTGGTCATATGCTTTTCCCATATCAAGTTTAATGGCAGTCCAACCTTGCTTACTCTTTTTAAACCGAAAAGAGTGGAAAATTTCATGGGTAAGGATGTTGTCATGGATAGATCTATTAGCCGTAAAGGCTCCTTGAAGTGGGTGAATGAGTTTTGGCATAACAAATTTCATTCTCTTTATAATTATTTTAGCAATAATTTTATAAATTGTAGAGCAAAGACTTATAGGTCTAAAATGGTTAATTGTTGTAGGGTTATCCGTTTTGGGAATCAAGGTTATAAAAGTATGATTGATTTGTTTAAGCATTTTTCCGCTTCTAAAGAAGCCTTTTACCACTTTTGAGACGTCCGTTCCTACAATTTTCCAATATTTTTGGTAAAAACCATCTAACATACCATCGGGCCCGGGTGATTTGTCACATCCAATATCAAAAATTGCATTTTTGATTTCTTCGTTGGATGGGGTTTTGTTAAGAGTAAGTTATCCTCATAATTTACTTTGGTTTCGATGAGTCGGAGTTTCTCGTCGAGTAGAGCTTGGTCAATTGGGGTCTTGGGGAATTTACATTGGAATTCCTTTTTTACTTCAAAACGAATATCGGCCTCAGATGAGAGGATTGTTCCCATTCTAGTTGTTAGCTCTTTTAGTTGTTTTCGGTTTCTCCTTCCAGTAGCAATACGGTGGAAATATTTGGAGTTTGAGTCCATATTCTTTAGATGTGTATTTTTTGATCTCTGTCTCCAATATCTATGGTGGAAAGATAGAAGTTTGTTTTGTTTAGTGAGGAGATTTATTTGGGTTCTTTCAAGGTGTTGTTATGATTGCTTTGAATTTCTTATCATTTCAGTTCCACGTCCTTCAATTGCTTGAAGATATTTCCGAAACTAGTTTTACTCCACTCTTTTGCCTTTGTTTTCAAAAGTTGTGTGTTCTTTGTAAGGTTAAACATTTTATTTCCCGTAAAATTGGAGCGCCAAGATTGTTTTACAGTATTTTCAAACGATTTACGTTTAGTCCGCATCTTTTTGAATTTAAACAGGTGTAGGGTAAAAATTTCCGATCCCGATAACGTACTCCAAAGAAATTTGGCAGTGATCCGATATGGTGAATGCGTGGTTTTCTTAAATAAAAATTGGGTACCATTGTGTAATTTGGTTATGAACAAGCACTATGTCCAATTTTTCGAACAGGGTATTCGGACCATCACTTATTTTCCTCCATGTAAAGTTGTTACCTATAGTTTGTGTGTATTCCATATTGGAGGAATTTTTTAAGTTCATTAAATTGTTAAATCTATTTGAGTTGGTTGGAGCTCCTCCTTGTTTATCGAAATGTTGTTGAATTTCGTGGAGATCTCCCATCAAGATACATGGAATAGTTGAATCTTGAATAAACGAAGCAAGTAAGTTCCACAAGTGGTTATTTGTAGCTTCTTGTGGAGGGGCGTAAGCAAAGATGACGTTCATCTTTCGATTCAGATTATTACATGCAAATTCACTGCATTTAAATATATCGTTTTTTTAGATGAATGTAATAGTTTGGTTTCGTAGTTGGTGAGCTTTCCATAAAAAAGCATAAACCTCCCGCTCTTCCTACGGTAGGGTAGTAAATTATGTTATCAAAGCCGGCTGATTTCCAAAGACGATCGTCAGGTGGTTTTTCGGATTTTGTTTATGCTAAAGCAAGAATATTGATCTTGTGTATTTTACAAACAACATCGAGGTTTGTCCAGAGAGTACTTCGGCCCATCCTCTAATATTCAAAAAACTAAATATCATTTATACCAAATGGATGAGAGAGGAATTAAAAAGGCTAAGAGGCCCGGTAAACCTAAAATTCCTTGCAACTATCAATCCTTTTAGGAGGTTCAAGCTTTTGCTCTCATACCAAGAGAAAGCTAAATGGAAAAATGTTTTAACATTCAAAAAATCCACACTAAAATTCAACTTGAATAAAATGGCTGATTTTGTGGGGAGTTTGTAGATGAGTCAAATCCATTCTTTCCGAGGATTGTCACTTTTAGCAATTCTTTTATTACTCGTTATATTTGTTATCAGGTAAGGGGTTAACTCATGTATCCAACAATTGAAATCACACTTGTTACAAGGTTCTTTGTACACTGCAAAGTGGTTTTGAATTTTCACACACACGATCCATGATTTGTTTTCTACTACAATATGTATAACTATCAACGATAATTTGGGCATTTGTTTCAAAACCTTCATACCATACCAGAAAAACGGGTTGTAACCCATGGGAACGTTGTTTGAGTATTTTCGAGTGGGTTGTAACCCTTGATAAGTAATGTAAGAGCCTTAGTCTTTCGGACCGAGATTGGACTTTAGCCGAGTTTGGTTTTGGCCGAGATTTGGCCTAGCCGCCCCGCGGGCATGTGTGCTGCCCCTGCGGCTCAGGGAACCGCCCCTGCGGTTTCCGGCGGCTACAACCGGTTTTGTTGACTTCTTTGACCCGTATTTTACCCTTTCTTTGCCTTCTTCTTTAAGTTTTCCCCTTGGCCGATGAGCAACGGTTTCTCACTCCATTTCCAGCTTCTCACGTCCTTCATATTTCTCCCTTGCTTCTTCTTAATCTTGTGTTGTTTCTCCTTGGTTTTGGAAGAGTTTTGATGTGGCTTTGATGATGATGATGCTAGTGATGTGTGTTGCTGTGCTTGGAAGTAGGGCTGAACAAGTTAGGTTCGGTTTTCCGAACCGAACCGAAACTGACAATTTCGGTCCAGACCGAACCCGAAACCGACAATTTAGGTTCGGTCTTAGGTTCTTGTTTTTAAAAAAATAGGTTTCGGTTCGGTTTCGGTTAAAAACCGTAAAACCGACGGTCAAGCCGAAAAACCGAATTTTAATTTAAAAAGCAAGATTTAAACTTGATACTTAAATGAAATTGTTATTTTTCTAGCTTTAAATCTTTATACTAAAATTGTTAAAGATTTAAACTTTATCGTTTTATTGTATTCACCAATTTTATGCTATTGGATTTGGATATTTCATATATTTTTTTTATATTTATCGATATTTTTATTTTTATTTTTAGGTCCGTTTAGGCCCAAAACCTAAACCGAACCGAAACCGACCCTCATAGGTTCGGTTTTAGGTTCTAATATTTCAGATTTTCGGTTTTAGGTCCAAACCGAAACCGAACCTAATTTTATAGGTTCGGTTTTCAGTCCAAGGTTTTGGGAAAATCGGTTTTAAGTTCGGTTCGGTTTGTTGCGGTTCGGTTCGGTTTTAGACCTATGATCACCCCTACTTGGAAGCCAGTAAGGTTGTTTGGTGATCAGTTCCTTAGCTAATCACAGCTGTGGTAAGCTTCTTGCTCCTTGTTCTTCTTCTCCTTTCTTTGATTCCATCTTCCTTAGCTTAGGATTAGATGAATTGATCATAGATTGATGTTGGTATGTGTATGTATATGTATATGCTTGGTTTTGGCTGAGAGAAGACGTGATTTGATCACGTGAAGAGTGAAAGAAGACTCGCGGGGCTACATTCTGCAATGTCGCCGCCCCCGCGCCTGGAAGCCGACGCCCCTGCGGAAGACTTTTCACCGCACCCGCGGCCAGAAGCTACCCCTCCCGCGGCAACGGTCACCGCACCCGCGGCCAAGTGTCACCGCGTCTGCGGTTGCCTGCTTTCCGCCCGGCGTCCCTCCATCAAGCAGGTGCGTCTTGTCCCGGGTCTACCTAGAGTTGGGTACATCCTTTCCTTTCTTAGTATGAGGGAACTAGTACCATGCTAGGTATCGGATGATGATGAGTATGATATAGATATTCCGGTTAGGGCTTTGAGGTTTACGAGTTGGATATGATCCTTATGGATCCCTTGGGTCTATGTGTGACCCCTTTGTGTGATAGGAGTTTGATATATATATATGTATGCTTTATATAAGCCGTGTTGTCCTCTAGTTTGGAGTGGACCAGTCTGAGAGTTGATCGTGGTTGAGTTTACTCCTAAGGTTGAGGTAAGTCCATAGGACTTACTTAGCTATTATCCTTATATTGGACGTATGCTTGAGTGGTGTTTGTTATATGCTCTATAGCATGCGATATGGTTCATTACCGACCTATGTTATATTGACTGCCCATTGTAGTGGTTGTGACAACTTACCTTTCATCCCGTAGTGGAGTCTGGGAAGTTCTCCGTAAGCTAGTTAGACCTGGTATACGGGAAGAGCGCCTACCACTCCATATGGTATACGGGAAAGTGCGCTGATACCACTCCAGCTAGCTATTGCACGCAGAGACAAGGGTTATATACATTCCTCGTGTTACATATATTCATATACATCTATTTATACGATTGAGTTATTGGACTTATTAAAGATAATAAACCGGGTAAATGTGTGAAAGCATGTTGATATGTTATAATTTCTGATATGTGTTTGTCTCTAGCATCTTCTTATATATGTGTATGGTTAGCTAACGGTTTTATACCGTGTTGTAGATGCTTTGCAGGTTAGGAGAGCTGTAGAGTGATCCAGAGGGGTGATGTAACACCCCAAATCCGTAGGACTCGGAGTGCTACTGGGCTAGGATCTCACAATGGATCCTGACCCTAGCCTGACAACAAATTCATTGAATCTTACAACAAGGCACCAATATACAATAATGATAAACCCAAAATCCCACGATAACGCCCAGTGTACGGAACCCTCAGCAGATCACCCCTCTAGATCACTCTGCAGCTCTCCTAACCTGCAAAGGATCTACAACACGGTATAAAACCGTTAGCTAACCATACACATATATAAGAAGATGCTAGAGCACAATCACACATCAATAATATTAACACCTCATCATGATATCACACATTTACCCGGTTTATTATCTTTAAAAAGTCGAATCACTCAATCGTATAAATAGATGTATATGAAGATATGTGACACGAGAAATATAATCCTCACCTCTGAGTACCATAGCCAGCTGGAGTAGTATCAGCACACCTCCCGTGTACCCTATGGGAGTGGTGAGGGTCCATCCCGTATACCAGATCTGGCCTGACTACAGAGAACCTCCCAGACTCCACTACGGGCTGAAAGGGAAAGGTTATCACGGCTACTACAGTGGGCGGTCAATATAACATAGGTCGGTGACCATCATAAAGCATGCTATAAAACATATAAATAACACCACTCAAGCACACATCCAATATAAGGATGACAGCTAAGTAAGTCCTATGGACTTACCTCAATCTCAAGAGTAAACTCAACCACGATCAACTCTCCGACTGGTCCACTCCAAACTGGAGGACAACACGGCCTATACAAGGCATACATACATATATCAAACTCCTATCACACAAAGGGGTCACACCTAGACCCAAGGGATCCATAAGGATCATATCCAACTCGTAGCCTCAAGGCCGTAACCGGCATATCTATATCATACTCATCATAGACCGATACCTAGCATGGTACTAGTTCCCTCATACTAGGAAAGGAAAGGAGCTACACAACTATGGGTAGTCCTGGGACAAGACGCACCTGCGTGATCAAGGGACGCAGGGGCGGAATGGATAACCCGCAGGCGCGGCAGGGAGCAGCCGCATGCGCGGTGACAAGGAATGCAGGTGACGCAGGCAAGGCGCTGACGCTGGCGCGGGCGCTGCGGCACGGCTTCCGCAAGGGCGGTGGTTTCCAGGCGCGGGGGCGGCCTCTGTGCAGAACGTAAACCCGCGGCTTCTCTTCGGCTCTTCACGTGTTCAAATCACGTCTTCTCTCCATCAAAATCACACACATGCCACAACAAACACATTCCAACATCACTCTACATTAAAAACATCTAATCCTAAGCTAAAGAAGTGGAATCCAAGAAGAAATAAGAGAAGATGAAGAAGGAAGCTTACCGCAATTGTGGTCCTAGGCTGCAGGGAAGATCAACACACACCAAAGCTGGCTTCCAAGCTCAGCAACACACATCACTAGTATCAACAAACACCAAGGTCACACAAACTCTCTTCCAAACTCAAGAAACCAAGACAAGATCAAGGAGAAACAAGGGAGAGACAAGGAGGACGTGAGAAGCTGAAGAAAGAAGTGTGAAACCCTTGCTCGTCGGCCAAGGGAAGGACTTAAAGAGGAAGGCAACGAAAGAGTAAAGCACAAGGAGTCAACAAAACCGGCTTGGCCGC